>BGPT01000191.1:401608-423013 GCA_003297045.1 Symbiodinium sp. clade C Y103
CCAAGAGTGTCTCCCAAGTGTGTCTCCCCAAGAGTGTCTCCCAAGAGTATCTCCCAAGAGTGTCTCCCAAGTGTGTCTCCCAGGAGTGTCTTCCAAGAGCTTCATGCCAGGAGTATTTCCCAAGAGTGTCTTCCCAAGTGTGTCATGCCAAGAGTGTCTCCCAAGATTGTCTCCTAGGAGTCTTTTCCCAAGAGTGTCANTCCCAAGTGTGTCATGCCAAGAGTGTCTCCCAAGATTGTCTCCTAGGAGTCTTTTCCCAAGAGTGTCATGCCAAGAGTGTCTTCTCAAGAGTGTCTTCCGAAGAATGCCATGCCAAGAGTGTCATGCCAAGAGTGTCTCCCAAGCGTGTCATGCCCAGGGTGTCTTCCAGGAGTGTCATGCCAAGAGTGTCTCCCAAGANNNNGCCAAGAGTGTCTCCCAAGAGTGTCTCCCAGGAGTGTCTTCCCAAGAGTTTCATGTCAGGAGTGTCAAGAAGGTTCGTGTGAGCATTCGGGTTCGTGGGCTGCATCTTGTTGTTTTTTGGGATATAGATTGGGAATAAATCCAGGACTAGTATGTTCTTCATACCTCACTTCAACTGCTTGATCATGCAAGACATTGCGTGAGAGTGAGTGAGAGTGTCTCTTCATGATTATCTCCAGGCTGATGTTGCCCATCCCAATTTGAGAGACGGCATGGAATGATCACACGGAATGACCAGCCCCGAGACACATGTTTCCAACACCCGCCTGAACTCCATTGTCCAGGGCATCCAGCTCCCTTACCAAGTTGTCGTAGGTTTTCGCTACAATGGCTGCCTGAAAATGAGCCAAATGATCACGGCACCCGCAGGAGTGCCCAAGGACAGTGGGTCATGGAGCGGCTTTTACTCATAGTAGCGTGGGTTATTCTGTGCAAAATAGCGGCACGTTTTGTACTCAAAGAAAATCACAACAAAAAGAAACATGTGGGTCATCTCAAGATCATATTGAACCCCTTAAAACATCCAAAAGACTAAAACCCCATCAGTCTTCGTTTATAAGACGAGCATACTCTTTGGCTGTTTTTGGCGGACCCAAGAAAAGCTTGCTCAGTTTCTCTGGGAGTGCGCAACTTGGAAATCCCATGAAGACACTGAAAATTTGTGCAAAGGATGCATAGAAAAACAACGAAACTCCATGTGCTGCTCGGTCAGCAAAGCCACCTTGGCCTTTTCTTCAAGTGGTCCACAAAGGGCCTCAACAACCTCCAAGTTTCACATTCACCACACCGGAAACGCAAATCTGGATCAATCCGAAAGACCAATCTGATGCTTCCGACATCATGACATCTAATGAATCGAATGGGCTGCTAGTGCCACATGTCCCACCTTGCCACCAAAGTGTTTGAAGACCAATCCTGCGCTGGAGAGCTTGATGTCACTGTATGCCTTGGGGGACAAGGGCAAAGGGGAAGCTGGCTTGTTCACACCCCCAGCTTTCTGCTGGAAACTTGCCTGACGGAGAAATTGTGCGAAGTTGTTTCTTAAGGAATGCTCAACACTCATTGCCTGAAGGTCTTCTTTTGCGTGGTAACAGAAAGAGTTTAGGATTCATCAACAGACAACAGGTGCAAACAGCAGCTTCTCAGTGAAGGTGCCTCCGAGTAGGTCTCAGTGAAGGTCTTCTGATGGTGATCAAAGCGCTGCTTCTCAGGCTCGTAGCTGCCACCCACATCCACCACTATCGTCGCCTGGCAGGTGGATGTTCGTGCCATGTTCATGCCTACTGAGGCCGACTGACCGAAATGGAGGGGAAGTGCCACGGGCGGAATCGGCGACCCATTCGTAGATGTCAAATGACCAGATGATGTGAGGTCAGATTCTTTTGACCATGTATACAAAATGATCAGAAAGATCTAGTACTTCAACGTCAGGAATCGTGTCTGCAAACCTGTTGGATATTGACCAAAGATCTCGAGTGCTTGGGCCTTGTCGATCTCTGCTGCATCTCGGGTTCGCAAAATTGGCAGACTTTGAAACTCGTCAAGACCTCAGCGACTTGAAATGGACAAGGCATGACCTTTTCCTCGTTTGAAAATCTGCAAACTTGCAGGCCATGGAAACCTGGGCATCCTCGCACTTCAGCATCACACAAGCCATCACCTGGGGCAACGATTGCATGTGGGATTTCGACAAACCAAAAGCACAGACAGTCGTGGGAATTAGCTTGCTAAATAAGCATTATAAAACATGATAAACCTAGATCAAGCACGATCAAGCTCCCTCCACCTCAACTTCCCATAGTTTCCCAATGTTTCCCACCTCGTCACAATGAAAGGTTCCATGATGGGTGCAGACGAAGGCATCCAGACCTCAGGCCGCCATGAACAGCCCGGCGCATTGCACTTGGTTACCTGGTCTCTTTACATTCAACAGATTCCAAAAGACTTGATCACTTTATTATTTGGACTCAGATCATTTGGGAGTCTGAAGATAAGGTACTCCAAAATTCCATGGTCCATCATCACTTGTCCCTATTAAAACATATTAGATCCATTCAAATCCGCCATTCCACGGTGCCTATCCGAAACGACCCCCTTAGAACTGCACCATCCGGTCGCTTGGCCAAGACCTCCGTGCCCTGGGGCAAGTTGGATGGCGACATGTGGCGACAAAAAAGTCTTCAAATGTAACCGTCAAATTCTTAGGGTAGCCATGGGTAGCCAATGTTTCCTGAGCTCATGGAGAAACTCTCACAGCAAATGCATATGCCCCTTCCGTCCAAAGCAGAGGCCTTCAAAACAACAATTGAAAAGTGGTTCTTTTACAGTCTCAAGTCCTGAAATCCCCAGTGGCTGCAGTACATTTGCCAGTTTCATCATGGTTTTCAAGATTTCACCTAGCAGGTCTGCCCCTGTTAGACTCTCAACTCGAAATGATCCAAACCTTCAATTTCCTGCCCAGGTCCAGGCCCACCCAGTGTGTCGCCTCCAGCTGTGCCTTCAGAGACTCCGGAGAAACCGCCCCAGGGCCTTTGGCCTTCTTCGACATGTCGCCCAAGATAGAGCCCATCAGCACCGATCGAAGTCTTTGAAGCGTTGTTGCACTTGTGTCTGATCTGTGGTGCCAAGAAAGTAAGAATAGATTTTTTTTAATTAGAAACATAAATAATATTATATATATATATATACATATATACATACATGTATATAGAGTAGAAATGTACTTGGTGCTTGAATGTGCTTGCCTAGATGACTTCCATCTGGAGCTATCTACGTTCGGTGGGCCAGTCCCAGAATTATGGACACCCAAACCTACTGGTGGCTGTATTGATCGGATGTGTTGGAGCAACCTGAAGCTTACACTGTCACTTGAACTGTATATCTTGAACTTCATGAACAGAGACATACTCAGGTTCTGCAGCATGGATAGATAATAGGGCCTTAATAGGGCTCAACAGCTGCCGGTGCAAAGGCGAAGGTGACATCCATGCAGCAGTGTTAAGTTGGGCCATGAACCTCCCAACCCTGGTCCCACCAAGACCAGCGCTCGAACTCCCATCCTTCTTCGCAACGAGGACAGGGCTGCCTTGCAACAGGCAAAAACAGATAAACTCCTTCTGTCAGGCACACCTTTGGCTTCGAGAACATGGCACATGGCATCAAATGATTTATCAAATGATTCTCAAACTGCAAAAAGACACAACTTCTTTCAGGCACTGCATCTTGCCGAACATTTTGTGGAGATTTGTGGAGTGCACCTCCAGGAGCTGCAGCTTTTGGCACCACGGTCCTTGCGAAAATCGGATCATCAATTTGAACCATTGCCGCCATTGCCATTCCAGGTCCAGACTCACAGTGCGGTGCAAGTGGCGGCTACCACATGGCTGGTGCAATGTGGCACATCGCACTGAAGGCCACAATAGCCACCTCCAGTCAAGAGAGATCAAGAATCTTGAGGAGATACCACGATGGCATTCTTAAACCATTCCCCACAGAAGAGTCAGCCAAACTGGTCTCAGTTTTGGTTTGCAAAGCTAATGACTCAATCATTCAAGCTATCCCAGCTATGACATGGTTTTCTCATATTGGAGCGCTGCATAGCACTGCCAGGAGTTTCCCCAATCAATTTGGAAAAACTTGTAGAAGGCGAGGAAGCATTGCCTGCTTGTATGCCAATTATAGCTGCAACCCACACTCTCGCAACAGACAAGCAGCACAATGAATTCCCAATGTATACTGCCCTTCAGCCTTTGGAATCCACGGCTGCAGTCAGATTGCCCGAACAACCTGGAAGCTCTGGTGGAGCGAAGATGAGGTGCGGCTGGGAAGCCATCTGGGGCCATATCAGGGTCTGTATCCAAAGTGACAATGAGTGCCCACAAAATGACGGGGTTGCCACCAGATCCACCAGCAAAGAATGAAGCTCTGTGGGTGACGATTCGCTGTTGACCCAGAGCCCCAATCTGCGCGCCACAGTGCCAAGCAGCGGTTGCAGCGCGCGTCAGCGCAGTTCCATCCATTGTTTGGCCTGGGTCGAGAAGCGTTAGAGTTCAAAGCTCGAAGATGATCCGTTATGCAGGCACCATTCATGAGCCACTTGAACGATGCGCTTCACTGCTGTGGGTCTTCAGTCGGAGACAAAGCAATCTCTTCGCAGTCGTCAATGCTGCAATTCACCTTGTGCACCTCACAGGAGCGAAGAATGAGGTACAAGGTTCATTGAAGAAGAACCTTGCAGTTTCTGTGTCCAAGTCTCTTTTTTCATGATCTTTGGTTTTCCAAATGCCATTCAAACAACATGAAGCTGAGAAAGCCAAAACCATGTCATCAATGGAGCGGTTCCCACGCAGCCGAAAAGAAGCAAATCGCACATTGATATGCTGCTCATACTGCGCAAGACATCTGGATGGTCTGAGAAGCCCCCACAAAAAAGAAGTAGACCTCGGAGAAATAACAAGTGAAAATCTGCGGACTCCACCTCTACCTGGGTCACAACTTCTTGTTTCTCGGTCATCCCCCTGGCTGCAGGGATTCTATTGAGATGGCAATTCCCTGCTCCTCAGCTCCTTGGTTTCCGGACCCCGACACCCGCTGCTACAAGTACCAACAGGACCAGCGCTGCCACCATACGGCATGCTGTGCCTGATGAATTAATCAAGGAATATCAAGGTGATGCCATGCTGCCCACTGATTGATGTGGTTTTTGAATTTGTTGAGCCGATCATGCGCCGCTTTTCCGCTTTACCCATGGGTTAGACTTGTAGCAAGAAACCAACTGACTTTGGCCTGCAGAGCATTCTTGGCCCCGCACAGCATTTTGGCCTCACTTCTCTGACCTGCGCACAGGTGACCACGAAGTGAAGCTCAAAACTCCTTCGTAGCTTGGAAGTTCCGGAGAATGTTGCCATCACAAGGGAGAAACTTAGATCTCTCACAGAGCTGGTTACGTTTTTCTTTGCAATCATGTGAAGCTACTGCAACTCTTCTCCACAGGACTACTTCCGCCAGACCCCGGGAAAGCACCAATACACAACCAGGGTCACATTCCGAGGTTCAAACTACACCTAGCATACTCCAAATCCACCTTCCAACACCTCCAGCCCAAAGTAGAAAAACCAACTTATTGCAACCCCCATCACAGACTTCACACAAACCTGATCCAACCCCCAAAAATACACAACGGCATCCCTTGCCTGAGACTCAGGATCCAAGGGAATCCGGATTTCGGCGGACACCTTAAGGCACCCTACTGGGCACCCTAAACCCTTGAGAAGTCTCAATCTCCCCCTGACCTCTGACTGGTGTCTTTGGCCATTTCCTGAGATCATCACCGACATGGCGGAGAAGTTCCGAAATGGTCCAGGTGGAGAAGTTCCGAAGTTCCGAAAGTAAAGGCGTAGATGCTCTAAGCTATGTCAGGCTATGTCCAAACGACAAGGCTATCCGCAAATGAGTGAGAATGGAACTATGATGAAACTCAAGCAAAATCTCAAAGTGGATTGGGTTGCTAGTTGCATGATCGGTGATTCACCACTTGAGCCCTGTCAAGCAGAGAATGCGCAGTTTTGCAGTCGCTGTTCATGAAACACGCAATGATTTCTTCGAAAACGAGTGTTCCACACTTCTAGCAAATTACAGATTCTAGCCTGCCACTCCTGGTCCAAGCACCCCGCAGAATGACTCTTGACAAGACTCTATGTACACATTAACCGGTCATCTAGTGGCAGTGGTTCAACCCACAGCATTTAAGGCCCAACAGTGGCAGTAGCTTCAAAAACTAGGCTGCAAACCTAGAACTTTAGCCTCAGCCTAGCAGGATTTCTAGTTCCAATGACACCAGCCTTGATCTCCTTCTTTGCAACCAGTTCTTTCTTGGCTGGCACCAAGGAGCACTCAACCCTCAGTTGGGCATGTTCTCCAAACCACCAGAGGCATTTTGAAGCATCTTGAAGCATCTTGAAGCCTTGACGTTGACGAGCAATTTTGATCTCAAGGATCTCACCCGTTTGAATCACGCAAAGCTTAACGCGATTCAAAGCATCTCCCAAGCGACAAGTAGATCTGTGATTCTCGTATGGGTCAAAACTTCGTATTTTCTGCATCACCCTGTGCTGCGGTCAGTGCTTGGCCCTTGACAATGCCACGTCATCATCAGAGTCGATGAGGTCCACTGTCTTCATTTCAGGTTTCACCTGGTGACCAATATGGATGAAACAAGGCATACAAAGCCCAAAAACCAATCAGCCAGGAAACAAACCGGGCTGGTGAAGAAATATGGCATTCCCCCGAGAAAGCTAGGAAAAGGCATCGCAGAAGTTGAGAACTAAGTTCTACCTGTGGAACGAGATGGTGCTGTGGCGGGGACTAACACTACCTTCCCCCAAACTTCCCTGGCTTCAGTTGTTCATTCTGTGCATTCTGTGCATTCTACAGGGTTTCCTTCATCCGGATCTTGGAAAGCTCCACAGCTGCATTGGCCCAGCTCCAGGTGAGAATCCGAAATTGCGGCCATTGTTGGGCAAAATTTTGGCAAAATCCTTCCCCAACCACAGATGTTCCTACAACGATAGCCACCCTCAAGTAATCAAACCCTGTCGCTGCAGAGGAGAATAAACGTTGACACAGACCCTTCTTCCATCCTGATGCAACCGCCTCACTTGAATGCCTTTGAATATGTGTCAAGAATTCTTGACGGAAATTGAATCGACACCAGCATCTTTCTCTGCTTCCTACTGTATTCCTACTCCTGCAAAAGTCATGCAACGGATTGCGCCTTCGCCACCGGCGCACTCGCACCAGCGTCGACCACTGTAATGGCCTCGGATTCTCTGAGTTTACTGGGGTTCTGCTTCATTCAGTCCTCATGTAACATCTACATGTATACATATTTTATATATATATATATTATATATATATATATATTATATGTGATATATATATTATATATGATATATATATTATATATGATATATATGTGTTATTGTTATTGTTATGTCAATATTATGTATATACGAAAACTAAATTACATATCAGATCTAACATCCAAAGAAGTTTCGGGACCTGGCTTGGTCTGGCAGATCCCATGGCTGGGCCACCGAACCGCCATGGCTGGCTCAACGAGCTGCGCATTGGATGGCGGTTTTTACCCACGGATCCATGTTTCAAACCTTGGCCCTTGGCCAAACCTTGGGCATGTTTTTAAATGTGGCCCGAGAAAACCAACTCCGGTTCGTAGAGTTTGTTCAACAACTATTCGAATAACTAGCTGGCTCATACACCTGGCTAGGATTTGAGCAATTATCATGCTCACTGCTCACTGTGGCTTGTTGAATCCCAATCATCCATGGGCAAAGAACAGTAAGAAGCAGTGTTCAAACATGTCCGTGGAAAGCGAGAGGTGCTTCAAGACCGATTCCATTTCTTTATCAGTCGGACACCCAACTGTAAGCCAGCTGGCACCAATGGCAGGTTGCAGCATGGGAGCACAGGTGAAGCATTGAATGGTTCCAGGTCTCCATGTCACTGGTATTGGGATCTCTGGCTGTTCTTCCCACAGTACTCCAGACTGACACTTGTTGCTGGAGGGTCGTTGTATCCGGAGGGGCAGCTATTCTCACGTGTTTAAGCGTTCGCACATCCGACATCTTGCTCCGTGTCCCTTAAATACATTGAAATAGGGGAAGAAGTCTGGTGTAGCCTAGATTTCTGTCTTGCAGAAAATGCAACTGTGACTTCCTACAAAGACCTTAAGCAACCGGGTAAGGTTCACGCCACTGTGCGCCAAACAATTCATGGGCCTCATCTTGTATGGCCTGTAAAATGCTTCTGTGTGAGACATGACCTGGGAAGTGCATTTGGAGAGGGGGTTCACTTGGACAAGAGGTTGGCCGCCCTTGTTTTCCTCACGAAACAAGATCTTGCCTCAGTGGTTGCAGTGGGTGTTCCAAGCCATCCCCGAAAATACTACGTGGCGGAAAAAGTGGCTCCCCCACAACAAAATATAGCTATGATGGAGTGGATGTCTTGGACGTGCAAACAACTTTGGGGGCTGCAGATCCACGGACCAAACTCTGAATTTGCTCCCCGCCTTCACAAAAAGTTCAAGCTATGAATGGAATAGAGTTATCATTGCTCGGCAATGTGGACTTGTAGCTGCAGTGTCTCAGACTACAACATTAAAATCTAAACCAACGTTGGGTCGTCTGTAGTCAGATTGAATGGTAGTGGAACACGCTAATGCCAACAAGAGCGGAGCGTGGTTTAAAGTCCGAAATATTCACAGCAAGTTCCCGAGTGCACAAAGTAAATCGACTTGAGTAAGGGTCAGTTGTCTAAACCCTCCTAGCACTCTCATATTATTCTTTCAAACCCAAGCTGCAGCGGCTTGCACAATTCGCACCGCAGATCTGCTCGTGCAGCTTTTCCTCCAAAAGGATTGAAGGTTCATGCAACACAGCGGGTACTGTGGGCTACCCTGCAAGTCCCCACAATACCGGTGAGTTCAAGTCCAAGAATAGGCCGCAGATTCCAACAACTGCAGTCCTGCGTGGCTGCATTTGCCTAACCAGGGACAAGTGCACAGAAAGCTCTGTGGGTTGTTTCGAACGAATGGATTCGGGGGCTGTTCAGGAATCTTGCATCCTCCAGTGCCTTAAAACAGGGACAGACCTCCAAAGTTTATCATCACAAAATAAAGGTGTTGATTTCAGACCTTCCTTCTTTAGATCCCCCTGTATTGAGACTGGAGCAGTAGTGATACTCGTGACATTGACATGTTGTCTAGATGCTTTGACAAGGGTAAAGGTTGTGTTGGCACAGTACCAATGCACCCTTGTTCTGAAATATCATCCATAAGATTCAACTCTGGCCGACTCTGGCCTTGACATCTCAGGCAAATGAGAATCGGCATCTTGCAAGCTCCGCACTTCCACTTGCCCTGATACATCTCCCACGGAGTTCCACAGAGACCTCACCAGAAAACGACCAAAACTGCCACCGACGTGGCACCTACGTGCCACATGCCGACTTTTCTCTGCTTTCCCAATCTTTCCCATACCGAATCTAAGATGACTCAGCTGAGTCACAGCAGGCACCGAGAACACTTCCTTCTTCAAGCGGTACCTACAGGTGGCTCCACGAGCGCCATCGATGACATTGGATCAATTCTTGGGGACTGGAAGTTTTGCCTCCCATCCCGAAAGATATGTCTCCCAAATGGGGGTGGCACAAGCTTTTCACCACATCACCTTGAATCAAACGGGACATCGCTGCGCTCATCGTTTCCTTTGACTGCCCGGTGGGTGAGATGATCCCCTTGCTTTAACTGTTTTAACATGTTTTAATTGTACATATCTCTGCATGACAGGATGTCATCCAGGTGCTTTTTTTACCCTGGATTTGGGACGGTCGATCTCCAAGAACAGCTGCACTTGGGACGATTTGGAGACCGAACTCTTGAGAAACTGGAGAAACTCGCCATAACTCGCCTCATGTTTTTTTCGAAACAATCTGTTTCCCCTTCCCATCTTCTCGGCTAGGGCCCCCAACCTTCTCACCCACAAGGTCATGTCCTCTGACCGCGCGGCGGCGATCAAAGACGTACATGGCACCTGCCAAAGGAGCACATTCCTTCAGTGACATTCACCAAAGAAATACCAATGGTTTGGGTGTGAGGGATCATGATGATCATGAGGGATCATTGTGTTCATGTGTTTGACAATAAGGATCCATGCGAGATCATCCAAAAACTACGTCTCCGACCTTGAAAATATCCACCAGATGGAAACTTCTCCAGGTACCGATGGATGCCACCTTCAAGCTGAAAGACCTGACAGAAGCCAAGCGACATCTCAGTATGCCGTGCCAAAATCAACTGTTTGGCTATTTCAATGCATGTGAACAAAAATCATCAAAAATCAATCATCAGTTCCAGCTTTAGTTACTATATACATCAGTTGGGGTCCATGTTCCATCCCAAATGGGAATACAGCGAACGAGATTGGATGATAGGAAATGTGTGAAACGATGATGAAACAAATGCTACCGTGTGTCATAGTCAAAGGGTCCCCCAGCCTGCGCATCTTCACCCAGCTGGCCCTTCAGGAGTGAGGAAGCACGTTCACAACGAACGCCACCGGTGCAGTACATCATCACCGTCTTCCCTGGCAGATCCCAGTGGCGATCCCAGCCCAATGGGCCCAGTGGTTCTCCCAACCGCACCTTTGAATCGCGCCAGGTTCGACTCCTGGGTGAGGAACTCAGGCACTTGCTCGTAGGACAAGGTCTGTGGATCGATGCAATCCACCACACCTCCGTCAGAATCACTGCATCGGTATTTTGCGAGAAGGTCGACACAAAAAAAAAGAGCTTCCCTGAGATATGTTGAAAGGGAGGCAGCAAGGAGTGTGCATGAACCAAAAATGAAAAACATCTTCAGATTGTGATGTCATGGCAGCTGCAAAACGATTTCTGTAGACCCTACAGTAGCCTGGTGTATCATCCCCTCCTTGAAAATGGCCGATGCGCGTCTCGTAGAAGTTGCCTGATCGACAAGGTCTGGACTGTAGTCTGCCAGGGAATTGGAGACCTTTCTTGAAAGACAACAATAAATCCACAATTGGACAGCCTTGGAAATGACTCTCCAAATCTGTCCAAGTTAAGCAAAGGAGACAGTCGTTGTCTCTCAGGTGAGATCTTGACCGCAGCCTCTTGCATGTCACAATCCTTGGGAATCCTTGGGTGAAAACCCAGCCAAGCCACGCACATCAAACAGCACAAGGTCTTCCCCGTCTTGCAGTTTTTCATGCCACTCCTTGAGGTCATCATAGCCGAGACTGGGCAAATAAACCTTACAACCAAAGGAAGGTATGACTTTTAAGTCTCGACAAATGTGCTGTGCATTGAGCCAAGCAACAATTGTTTCACCTCCACCTCATGTACTTAGACCGGTGCAAACTTGTTTACAAGGGAAGGCTACAGTAACATTTCAACAATCCAGCGTGGGCGGCCTTGTCTAGATATCCTTTTAAAACCTTAAGGCTCCGGACCAGACGCTTGGAACCAAAAGGTGGTTCTTACATTTACACTTACACTTACATTTGCATTCACAGTTACATTTACATTTACATCAGTATTATCATCATCACTATTGTCGTCGTTGTCGTCGTCGTCGTCATCATCATCAACAGAGCCCACATGAATCCCCAGGACACAGCCCGACTCCTCTGGAGTCAGGTGTGGAGCGCGCGCATGGGTCGAGAGCGCCTGGATCGGCAAGGGCAAGTTCTGTGAGGTGCTTTCAGCAATCCGGTTGTTTGTGGAAAGACAAAAGGAAATTGACAAACATACAGGGAATAATGATGTTGGTGCGCATCCAACGCCTTCAGAACGAAACCAAGCATTTCAAACAGGTTTCTTGGGGAGTCCCCAAGTTGATGCGTGCAGGCAAATTGGCAAGTTGACCTTGGATGGCACTATATGTACCTTTCGCAAATGACACACCTCAACCCCGCTTCAGCTGCTGCATGTCTCACAAATGATTGTGTGATTCCTGGGGTTCCGGTTGAAGAGTTAATGAATCCTGGGTGGAAGTCAATTGGTCATGTGACAACCTATTGAGCCTGCTGCAAAAGCAAAGCTTTATGCCTCGTACTCATCGGCGTGATCCAGCAGCTTGCAAACGCTGGCGCTTTCCCAAACCTTGCTCTCTCCACTAAGCTGTGACTCAAATGAAATTCGGTCAAAAAGAAAAGAGGTGAGGTGTGCTGTTCTTATTTGTGCTGTATCTATCCAATGCAAGCTGAACTCATCTAATCCCGTAGTCAGCCATTCAATAAGCAAGTAAGTCCATGAAACACACTGTCAGTTCTTCAACTGCACTGCAAAAGAAAAATACACCGATAAACTCACGAAATTATCAGTGCAGAAATGCTTGCAAGGAACTTTGACTCCCCGAGAAAGCTCTGCCCTGCAGGGGACTGTTCCAACTGGTTGACCCAAAGACTGGGTGCTGTGCGACAGCAGCCAGCCGTAACTTTTTGCCACTGGCAGCGATGAAATCTATCAAACTCCAAAGCCCAAGACTGACACATTCCAGGGCTTCTCTCCAATCCGGCCTGCTGCATGGCGAGATCTTGAAATCAGTTGCTGCAAATACCTCACAGTGGGATTTCAAGCGCTCGCAGTAGGCTTCAACGTCTCCTCTCCGGAGCGCAACCAGTCGACAGCCCCCGGGCCCGGAAGCAGAGTGGAGGACGATATGTTTTCCCAAAAATATGCTGTCAGATCCCAAGCACCTTTAACTGCCTTACCTCCCTTACAAAACACTTAAGAACACTTAAGCCTGCAAAATCATGGTAGTGTGTAGGCCCCCAAACTCCCAAACCTAGATCCCATTCCCACCATGTCCCCACCATGTCCCCACCATGTCCCCAGCATGTCCCCAACATTATTTAGTTGGCGCCTAAAGGTCCTGTGATCCATCCATTGACGCCTTCATTCGCAATCTTCACCCGACCCTGGAAGAGGTGAAAACTGCCGGACATGCCCTCTTAGCTCGGGGGTTCTCCAAATGGCCAAGCTAGTATTTGGAGAAGTATCGCCAAGCCGATTCGTTCTTCTTGTAGTGTCAAGGTGGGATTAATAAACCCCCTATAGTAATGGTTTTCCTGTCAACCACTATTTGGGGAATCCTCCATGATTATTAGGCACCATGGTTTATTAATCCCACCTTGACATTACTGTCCAAATCCACCAAGTTTCATCCGACAGTCGGCACTCTATCTCCAGGCCTGCAGCTCTGCCTCCACTAAATCCTGCCGCAGCTCTTCGATCAAGTTCTTGGTGTCCTCGGTCAGGCGGTAAATGTCCACCCTCTGGGAATCCAATATTGAATATCTATATGAATATCTATTGAAACAGATAGTATCTGTAGATATCCATCTACTATTATCATCTATGAAATTCCCAACGGATCATGCAAATTAATGGATATCGGTAATCTTTCCACCAGATGGTTCGCACCTTCACCGGGACCAAGTCATAGAAGTGCGCAATGCCATAGCGACACGGGGTAACATCTTGGATGGCCATTGAATGCCACTGGTTCAGGGAACCTTAAACGCCGTAAACCTGGAATCCAATTGACAAAATCCAGGATCTGCAAGAGAAACTTTGGACGCAGTGGCCGGGGTGCCACCATCATGATGCGCTTGGATCTTGATACATGCCTAGGACTCTGTGACTCTAGCCATGAGATTGTATTGATCAAATCATTACATCAAGACAGAGGTCAAGCATCAAGTCTGCCACAAATAAAAGGCTGCCACGGATCTTGGATTGGAAGCTGTCACCTTAAGCCGAGAAGGCTCCCGGCAGTGTTGCAAATGCAAAGGTTGCGGTGGCTCCTAGTGACACTGCTCGGAGCTACTGCTGGTGGCAGTCGCAGCATGTTTCACCGACAAGGACACTGAGATGTGCTGCGAAGCAGAGGCACTAGGCGGCCGAGAGCTCTTAGCTCTTGAGCCAGTTGCCTCCAGCCATTACAATACATTCTTGAAATGAGTTGCTTCTCTTTGCATCATACAGTATATTCATTCAACCAATGTGATGACGTCCTGAATCTTGCTTTCGAAGAAATCACAGCTGCACGTCATGCGCATCCACATCTGCCCAAAAACTCGCAGATGGAGATCTCCTGAGATCTCCTCAGATCTATCTCCTGAGATCTTCAGCTCCAGTGACCTGAAGCCCGCCTTGGGCGAGGCTCCCGAGGCTCACAAGGCTCCCGAGGCTCACGAGGCTGCCATCTATGGGCGAAGGTACTGCGAAGTACCCGCTAACGTGGACCAAGGATTCAAAGAATCTGTTGATTCATTCGGGTTGCCCAAAAAATAATGCTGAATGATAAATGATGTGCAAATTACTGCTGAAATTAGTACCCCCCGCCCATTAGTAAACTGGAGATTTTCTGATCCTGGGTCAACATTATGCCTGCATAAACACTGGGACAAGGGCCCAGTTGCTGGCTTGCACCAGCAATGGTTCTCTGCCTTCCAAGTCAATCCAAAATGATTTCAATTTGCTTGCAATCGTTACAGTAGTGGACAACACAATACCAAACTGGCGGCTCTGTTGATTTTGCCCTGAACCCCCATTAAGTTGCTAAGCTTACAGTAACCAACAGTACTCCAGTCATATTGGTTGTCCGTTAATTAACACTCCCTAAACCAAAAGAATTAATCTGACTCATCCTTTGCCCCTGTACCATCCTTTCGACCATGATCTTGCATGATCTGCCGAGTCCCCAGAAATTCTGTGGGTGACCTGGATGCGCAGAGAGAGCCTTACCATCCATTTAAGGATATCTGCTGCGAACTTTGGCCGCTGGAACTCCGGTGCTTCTCAGGATTTCAAGGCCAAGCTGGGCCAAGCTGACCAGGCATTCCGAACTGCTGGAAAGCTCCAGTCAAAGACCCGGAAGCAACAGTGCAAAACCCATACGGAAGTAGAAAATACACGTGTACATGTATTTTGATATATATATATATATATATTCACAATCTTATCCTGTATTGCAATAAATGATAGTATCCATAAGGGCCTGGACCAAGTGTCACTTCGCCTTTGAAGCCTGTGAAACGCGGACCCCACAGCCATGGCTCCCAGGGTCGACAACTCACGCAAAACTTTGATCTTTCGTGGTGACGCCCTAGCCAAAATCCCTGTGATCCGACTGATCCCATTGGCTTCGAAAAGATGCCACTCATTTGAACCTTGGGCAATTTGACCCGGAAATGTTGCGGCCATTTTAGACTTGAACTGGACACGTTGGTTGAAAAAAAATCACACGTTGAATATTCTGGTGTCAGTGAATCCACGAAGGGACAGAAATTTCTTGACTCCGCTGCCTCCTCAGCAACTTTCGGATGCAATCATCCCTCAGATTCCAAAGCTCTCCTGACTTCGTCCAGAGTCAAACTTGAAACCTGCAGCTGTGCGAAGGTCTGGGACTGCAAAGGCAGGACAGAACAAAGAAATCACGCTCACTATATACTACTAGTCGTTGTCCAACGGAATGCCATGGTTTCCACCATGGGGAAATACCAGCCAAGCCGCCCGCCCAAGTTTCGTCTTCACTTCTAATCGATTCAATCATAGCATACGGAGATCGGCCCGTTGGCGAGACCGGGCCAATGGAGTGAGCAGCGAAGGCGCTAGGCGAGATGGAGGCCAGGACGTCATCTGGCCCAGTTTTCACGATCAGTTTCACGATAAAACATCATAAAACACACCGAATATATTCCAAATATACCCAGGATCCTCCCAGGATCCTTGGGTGGGCTTTGTGGACGCGTTTCCAAAGCAAACATCCGTCTGGGGGTCAAATCCCGCAGAACGTAGCACTTATTCTCAGGATGACTGCAATCTCTGGTTGCGTCTCTATGTTTGCTTCGCATTTCTGTGAATCCTGTTTTGTCTAGGAGTATTGCATGGCCTTCCTTTTGTCATGGGAGCATGTAGAAATGGTCCCAGATTTCTCGCTAAGGCCCGCGTGGGTGCCTTTTGGTGGAAGCGTTTCTCTGGGCTTTGCTCACGTTGTTCCCTATGTTTTTGTTTGATGTGTTTTGACACTTCTGTTGACTCAGGCTCTAAGTATGATTTGCACCTTGGGTACTTCGCTTCGCTTGACATTCTCCAAGGTGTAGTTTCCAGATCTCTCTCAGCACTTCTTCAAGGCAAAATGTCTTGCATTTCAAAGAAGATCAAAAGGGAACAATTGAACAGTCTCGAAGACATTGTTCTGTCACTCCAGTACTCTCATGAAACTCTTTTCTCCCTGTCCTACCTCTTCAAATGCAACAGTTCTTTTAGCAACTCTCCAAAACTGCTTGACCAGTTTTGACATAGTCTCCAAAGTCTCCAACACACCCTTTTCGGACCCTTCAGAACACTTGTTGAACACCTCCCCAAGTTCCCCCAAGTTCCATCATAGCAATTTTCCGAGCCACCAAGACACATCCCTATTCAGATTCCTGAACCCCTTCCTGCAGCTCAATTGAATTGGCAATCTTTATGGGATATGAAGCCTGGGATTTTCCGGTTCCACATTTTGCGACCGTGACAACAGTGACAACCCCATTCTGATCCTTGAGGCACCTGGATGCTCCAAGTGCTCCTCTTCGAACAACAGCTGATCATCGCTTCGATCCCAGGCCACGGCCAAAGCTGGGTCCTCTGGCTGAAAGATGCTGAAAGCGGCTGAAACATCCGGGACCCCGGTGACCCCATGCAATGCCATGCACTTTTCAAAGGTTCCAATGAGTGCATCACTGGATAAGTACTGGATGGTCAAAAGCCATCAAGCCCTGGAAATACATTGCGCCGTCCATTCCTTGTAGCGATGGAAGCGCGTCGCAATTTCTGCAACCTGATTTTTCTGGAGTCCGTCTGAGGCCTTGGATATCTTCGCGACAATGGTTTGCAACAATTATTGCACTCAAACAGCACATACACAAGGTGAACACATCCAATCTAGGAAACCTAAAACATTTTTGAGCACAACTAGGAACACTGAATCTCCGCCAAGACACAAACGGAGAGAAGGGAAGAGCCACCACATTCAAAAGCCGCCTGTAGGCCTTGGACGCTGTTTCTGCTTCGGCTCTTCCGTCCATGCTTTCCAAAGCATCCCACTCAAACAAACCAAGGGCGAGGGTCCTATCCAACTCTGCCAATTGTGTTGGAACCCCAACCGTCCTGTCGAAATCTACAAAAGGATTAAGATCTTTTGGATTCCTTCTATCTTTACAGACCTTTTCAAAATGATTCGCCAAGGAGCTTGTGCAGACACTGTCGATTGCCTCAACGGGGTCGTGGGCTTTGGGGCCTTCATGGCTGTCTGACATCATTTTGCGAAGATTCTGGGGAGAATCATGAGAATCCAACCAAATAACATAAATAAAATAACATGATTTTCGGCTGTCAAGTCTCTGATCTCCGAAGAGGTCGATATTGTCGGATTCCTGCACCTGATCGCCATGGATCTCCCGCAGTCATGGGAGTCATGGGGGCGAAGCGAAACTTCTTCCCTTGGACTCCGCAAATCTCTGGTATGTAAAACATGTTAGACGTGCCTATCCCTCAGGTGGAGGGGTGCCATGCTACCCAACACGAGATTGGTTGCACAGCTGTTTGCACGACCATACATGCCGGCTGCCTAGCTTGACAATCTATGGATGGCACCATTGAAACCACTTACAGATTCAGCCACCGACAGTGTTTCCGGATTGCAAAGCTAATGCAAGCAAACATAAAGGAACCCCTTCTGATTTTGATGACCACAACACTACAGTACCTACTGTAGTTTGAAGATTGCAGGCCTCTGTCACACCACACCCCATTCTTCAGAATACAAACCCATGTTGAAAAATCAGCCTCTCACAACCAGCATGTTTTTCCTTTCAGATCTTTCAGCAGTTTCCAGGAAATTCACCATAAACCAGCCACCAAGGCACCTCCTTGTCATAGACGTCCACGCTGGGGAAGTCAAACTGTGCATCCGCGATGACGGTCACCACTTCCAAGGCTCGCCGGCCGCTCAGATCGAAGGCCGCCGTCAGCATCCGTGCGAAGCCGGCGTCCCGGAACATGCCGCGAAAGAGCAGCACCACCTGGTGCCGCGGGGTTCCATTCGGGAAATGATCCGCAAATGCTGTAGTTTCAATATCTGGATTAATTTGCTGGAAGATATGCGTGATGGCAAGGGGATCCCAAAAAAAAACTTATTAGGATCAAAAAATATTCCCAAAGAATAAAAAAATGTTGGGATCAAAAATATATACATTCAAATTTTGCAGGTGCATTTTTCCATGGTTTTCATTGATTTGCGAGTGGTAATCATCGATTTTTCGATGTTTTTCGTCGATTTGTTCCATGTTTTTTCTCCGGTTTTCATCGATGTTTCCATGTTTTTTTTCGGTGTTCATCGATTTTCCATGGTTTTTACCGTTGTTTGGTTGGTTGTTTATCGATTGTTATTGTTTGATGGTGTTCATCGATTTGTTCGTGTTTGTTCTTGTTTTTTTCCAAGCGTTTCATTTCTGATTTTTTCTGTTGTTCCATGGTGTTGATCGATTGTTCCATGAATTTCGTCGATTTGTTTGTGGTTTTCCCCGATGTTTCCCTTGTTGTCATTGATCTCTTGTGAACTTGTGAACGTACAGAATATAGGTTGAGACACCACCGTGCTGGGCGCAGATAGTGGCATTGGATGTTATCACAGCATGGATTTGCTCAAGGTTGGTATATGGTTTTTTCAAGGTGTCTTTGAGATTTCTTCGGGTTTGCTGTGGGGTATATCGAAAATTGGTTTAAGGTTGCTATTCAAGGCTCATGTGAGGCTTAAGATAGCTTAGGATGTTTAAGGCTTCTTTACGGATGCACTGTGCGCATAGAAAATACTTATACGTGTGGGTGCAAAAAGAAGATGTGTTAGCAAAAAATTGCGTATATATATAAACATAAAACGACTGTGTGTATACATATATTTACGCGCATACAGTAGCATGCTATGATAAGGGCTGGAAAAACCAAGCCAAGCATGGAAGCACTCACGCATGGATGCTGAATCCCGGGGCTGCAAATTTGACAGTGTGGATCTCACACGTATCACATCAGGTACATGACATATCAAACCCTGGCTCACAACACTTGCTTCCCTGCACAAGCGGCGACATGGCAAGAAGTAGCCAATCTCAATAAAAACTGTGTTTGTCCATGTGGAAAAAATAAGAAAAGCCTTTGGGCAGGATCATGGGCAACGAGCAAGCCGGTAGGGTGTTGGTCAGCCATCACCGACACTGCAACAGCCATTTGGGAAGTTGATGTGGTTGGACCAAGCACGGTAGCACAAGATTCTAAACTGAATCCTCTGCCTTGGAGAAGAGGCAAGCATGAGAGACAGGGGACATGCACTGCAAAACCGACTGCTTTGTGAAACATCCATGCGAAAAACCACCTGCAATGAATGCAAGCACTTGTTTCAACGGCTTGCAAGACCTGCTGAGTTTCCTTTTTCAAGCGCCCAATGCTATCATCTTCAAAATGCGGCGCTGAAATCTGGCAGGTCAGCCACTTGTAAGCAAGCCCAAAGACCAACCCTGACAATGCTTCTTTTTGCTGAACAAAGACCGGATTGAAGAGCAATCCACATCCAAGACAGCCAATCTCGGATTGACTTGGAGGTCCTAAACACGAGGATTGGCAAGAGTTGGCATTCTGGAAAGGCATTGCTTTCTCACGAGAGCACACAAACTAAGGAGCACCGAGGCGACATACACAAAGGACCAAGCCAAAGCGGATAAGCCAGCCTGAGTAACTGAAGTCAAGTCGGGGACGCTTTCCTTGATCCAAAAAACTGTCACAGTGCAAATCTAGCACTGGGACACTGGCAGGGACACGGCAGGCATGATGAGAAGAAGCTTGCCGGCACAGCCGCCACAACTTCTAGGAACTGGGGCAAGCTAAGAAGCTGCACTAGGTAGGCCGTGGGCTGCAAGTGTTGCTATTCATGGGTCAAACCTGAGGCAGCAAGAAAGCTTTGCAGGGATGCAGTCAAAACATCTCTGAGCAGCCTGACACACCGATTGCAACCACCGGTGCCCAAATGAGAAGCAGCTGGAAAAAAATCCACGCACTTGTGAGCTTGCGCCAGGTCTTTGTGCGGACCATGGACATGTGCCATGTTAGCCAGTTTTAGCAAGACTAGAGCTTACCTGGCCGGAGGGAAATCCATGATGGTACACAAGAACCATTTGTCCAAAGCTGGTCTTAGCAAGGGAGAGGATGCGGAAGCACATCTGTTTGCAAGGACAATAAGCTTGCAGCAGTTGTGTTTCTTCCTTGCTATTCAGGCAAACTGACGCGCACTCTATAACGGGTCGTTCTTATTGAGACAGCTACTTCCCTTGAAAATGGCCGAGCGAGGAACTGCATCACTGTTGCAAAGTGTGCAAGCATGTATTTAAATCAATAAAGCGGTAAGGGGATCGGGGGAGGGCGCAGCGTCTATCCTTCCTCGTCGATTTCCCTCCCTCCCTTCCTCCCTCCCTCCCTTCCTCCCTCTGTCCAGGAATATTTCTTCTTGATCCTAATCATTTTGTGTTTGCTCCATGCTATTTTGTTGATCCTAAATATATTTTTTGGATCTAGATGCCCTTTATATATATATATATGATACATGTGTATGAATTTGTACATGTATATGTTCATGTTACATGTATATGTTCGTTTTACATGTTTATGTTCGTGTGCAGTATTGAATGGTGTGGTGTAGTGTAGTGTGGTATGACATCTTATGGCATGCTATTGCCTGGTAGTGCAAATTCTATACATGTATAGTTCTTGAGGGGACAACATATATATTTATACATGTATATACATACGTGTATGTATATATATATATATTATGATATGATGTGCGTGTGTATATGTACACATACAATATATATATATATATAGTATAGATATTAAGTGATATGATGTGTATATATACTTGAGGCCCAGGGGTAAGGGACGAAAGCTAGCTCGGCAGGGAGCTGGACTTGAAAATAAAGTGGGCAAATACAGTGGCGCATTTTTTGACATAGNGACGAAAGCTAGCTCGGCAGGGAGCTGGACTTGAAAATAAAGTGGGCAAATACAGTGGCGCATTTTTTGACATAGATACACCGATACATAGATACATAGGTAGCTAGATAGATAGGTAGGTAGAGACATAGATAGATAGATAGATAGATAGATAGACAGACAGACAGACAGAGAGATAGATGGATGGATGGATGGATGGATGGATGGATGGATGGATGGATAGGATGGATAGGATGGATAGATAGGATGGATGGATGCATGGATGGATAAATAGATAGATAGCTAGATAGCTAGATA
>BGPT01000192.1:979-11241 GCA_003297045.1 Symbiodinium sp. clade C Y103
TTATACATGCATGGATGCATACATACAATCACATCTACATACTGACCCCCCACCCCATCCCACAGGGGGGGGGCGGGGGGCATACAGACAGACATACATGCATGCATACATATATACATGATATACCTCTATATAGCCTGATATACCCTGGATCTGTAGACCTATACCCATTTGGGGGGGGGAGCGGGGGGGGGGCCTTGGAGGGCTGGACCATATATATATATATTACTATATATGTATATATTTATGGATATATATATATATATATGCAATAATGTATTTACATGTATTTACTGTTCTTTTTTTTTTCTGGCACTGAAAATTTGAGCCTTTCGCCAAAGTAGTTCAAGGTGGTGCCCAGTGATGTTTGTTGCTTTGGTTTTCCCCCGCTAGATCGATATATCTACCATATAACACAACAGTTGTCAACAGTCACTGGGATTATTTCAACCAACTTAATATGGAATGTATACTGTATGACCCCATAGAAATAACCATTTAATAGTGAAAAAGGGTTTGAACAGAATGGAACATTCTGGAACCAGTTTATTTTCACGGACGGCGCGCGACCTTGTTCTTCCCCACCAGTGACACGGGCAGCTGCCAAGCGGCCTTTGGCACCGACACTGGAGACTTTGGCGTAGCCTCGCGTGACGCTGAGGTGGCCGCCAGGCTGATTTTGGACCCTGGAAAAGAGGACGTTTTCATGGGATGCTGATGGATTTTGACATGTTTTGAGAGTTAATTGTTGTTTCTCCATTTCTATGAGTGTTACATGGGGGGATTTGGATGTGTTTGGATGGAATTTAAGCTGCAGAACTAGTGATTGAACCACCAACACTTGCTCAAAAGACAGAAAATTGAGTGACAAACATCGCAAACATGGGAGTTTTATGGAGGCTGAAAAACACACACACACACAGAACAGATTCAATTACCAAACATTGCCATTGGACTGCCAAACAATGGATTATATATATTTTGCAATAGGAATTAACTGATGAGCGTAAATTTGTTTGCTGCAAGACTCGTGGTTCAAGCTGTTGACACTGCCAGACATAGTAGGTATCCAACCCCTCTGTAAAACAAAACTTTGGGCTGATACAGCTGGCTAGCAGAAAGTGACATACGAAGAGTCTGGCTGTCTCAACGCATCCCAAAAATATGCGTGCCAACGGGGTACCCCTAAATCCACTGTTTACTCATATGTTTCCTCTTAGAATGGACTCTTTGGGGCTATACGGCCGCTTTCAGACACATCCATTATCATATATGGCTGGTTACACATATGTATATATATATATATATACATGTGTATATATATATATACACAGCATATACATGTATATATTTCTATATACACATAAATATATATATATATACATACATGTTACATACCTATTATTTGTGTGTATGAATTAGATATATTATGTGTCCACAAGCCCACCTGTGAGACATGCTCAAATTGATCATAAATGTATCATACTTCATCTAAGCGGTCTATATGCATATACAAAGAATAGCTACAATGTGGGGCTCCCAAGATAGCTAGGTTGGTGTATAGCTCCAATAACTATGCCACATTGTGGTTTATAGTCATAGTAACCAAATTACAACTAGGGGGCCCCACCTTGTATGTACATATTATATTATATATATATATATATTTTTTAGTATATATATATATATATATATTAATATATATATATATATATATCAATATATATATATATGTATACATATATATATATTATATTTAGATTTAAAATATCTATGTGCCAACAACTCCTGTCCCCTGTCGACACCAGGTCTCGCCACCACCGACGGCGAGGTTTCGGTCGCCGCTGGTGGGCTGCCCATGGAATCTGGCGCCTTGTGGATTTTTTTTGGGTGAAACCACAGTGAACATCTGGGAGTTTCCACAAATGGGGGTACCCAAATAGCTGGATGGTTTATAATGGAAAATCCGGATTGAAAATGGATGAGAACTGGGGGTTACCATGGGTTAGCCTTATTTTAGGAAATCACCATATGGAGAGAATGAGAATTGAACGGGTTGACATGAGGAGATCAGTGGGATTTAAACAACTTGAATGGAAACATCAAGGTTTTTCCGGCGGACTTTTGGCATACGACGGAACATCAACAGGGGGTTCACCAACTCTGTTGGGGTCTGACAATGGGGGACCCCCAGAATGGCAAGCCTATTGGGAAAAATAAGGTTCAAAGTCATCAAACGTTGGTGTGTACCTGATTCTAAGACAAGACCATTGACCTATTGTAATTATTTACATACATATATATACTCTGGTAGGACAAAAGTTGCGCTTGTTGAGCTTCCAACAGTGAACATCTTCAACTTCTTCGTCTGCACACCCTTTCCCCTTAGAATCCTAGCATGGAACTNATGTTTTGTACAGCCTTCAAGAAGCATAAACTTTGTTCCTCCTGAAGGGTACAAAAAGCTTATTTAGTGGGAATTTCCAACTCAGATGCTGCATTTTGCGCGTGCAACATGTCTCAACATGTCTGTCTCAACATGTCTGTCTCCTCTGGCTTCAAAAATGCCTCTTGTCGATTGAGGTTTTTGGGAAACGTCCATCCTCTTTGTCTGCAATGCAACACCTGTTCCGTGACGCTCTGGTAGGACAAAAGTTGCGCCTGTTGAGCTTCCAACAGTGAACATCTTCAACTTCTTCGTCTGCACACCCTTTCCCCTTAGAATCCTAGCATGGAACTTTGTCGTACCCCGGTCGGATTTNTCCAAATGCTTTATAATCTTATATATTTAATAGAGGGTGATAATTGACCGTCCCACACCTGCCACACAAAATGGACTTGGAAATGTGATCCGCGGTGGGTTGAGATGGATGTTTTATACAGCCTTCAAGAAGCATAAACTTTGTTCCTCCTGAAGTATATATATAGTTTTACATTTATATAATGGATGTATAGTCCATTTATGATGATCGCATCACATTGAATCAGGACAATCACAGTTCTGATTGGCGAAAGCCTCGTCATCGATGGGTTAAACTCCCACCGCATTTGCCTCCTAAGACCTCCAACTCTAAGCTGCAACGAGCATTCCGAGCGGAAGACACAGATACCTTTCGGTAATCAAACATGGCGATCGCTGGGAAATCCCCGTTTTCAAA
The DNA here is from genome assembly GCA_003297045.1 of Symbiodinium sp. clade C Y103. NCBI lineage: Eukaryota > Dinophyceae > Suessiales > Symbiodiniaceae > Cladocopium > Cladocopium sp. clade C. Next base: position 4,138 of record BGPT01000192.1, read on the forward strand.
ATATGGAGGTTTCTAGAAGGGAAAATCATCGAAGTAAATGGTGATTTTCAGCAAACCATGGAGCTGGTTGATCTAGAAACCGACCAGTGCTTCGGGCACGAATCCATGGGGATGGGAAGCACCAGCTATCCCAATTTGGTCAGAAACGGTGACAGCATCCCCAACTGAGGCGTCCATTATTGGCTTTATCAAATTAATTTCTTATCAAAACCGGATCCATGCTCAACCCCAACTACTGAAATGTTGGCTATTTCTGTTCATGGAGGATCTGTACCAATCGTCCGCTATGTTGAGCCCAACATGGTCTTGTGGGCCAAGCCACTATTTGTCCTCTCTGACTTAGCTGATCGTTTCAGGATTTTATCATCCAATTCTACGGGCTATGTAAACGTTCAGAACATCCGAAATAAACATAGCATCATGTGACTAATACAGTACTAATTCACGAATCATCATCAACTGAGCTAAATTCCAATTAACTACTTGCAAGCGCACATCTAAACAGGAGGCATTCAGGGAAGACGCAAAGCTGAATCAATCTCACACTGTGGAAATCCTCTCACAATGATCTTTGAGAGGATGCCGCCAACGCAGCCGCCGCCGCCTTCGCGCGACGCTCGTGCTCCTTCTCCATGTTCCGCACAGCTTGGTCTGCCGCCAGAAAAAAAGGTTGCCCGAGGCAGTTCTACCCGCTATATTGCGATGGTTCACTGAAACGGCAATTGAAACATTTGACCCCTTTGTTCAATCCAATCCTCATTTGGCTCCTGCCATAGTGAACCACCTGGGTATCAAAGTTCAGGAGATAGACCCAGTCACCAATCCATTTCATTTCATCTCTGAGCTTGATAGAGGAGGATGAAGAAGGCGACACTGAGCTTTGGTGGAGACATCCCAGTGTGTGTCTGCTGGTTCTATGTCATTGGCTCATGATGTACCATGAGGTACCCATGTCAACATTTTGACCATGACCTCGGTGAAGCCAACCCAGCAGCTTGTTGTGGATGATGTCTCTCCCCCACAGATGGTGTCATATGTCTTGGCAAAACCTATAAATACCCAGGGTGTGCCTATCAGCCTATATGATAGATGGGCGTGTCTGAAAATAAGGTATACCCCAATTATGGCCAATTGAATGGGTAAGAAGATGACATTCCCTTAGAGAATTTGGGGTATCCCATTTTCACACAAACCAATATGTATATACAGAAATGCTTTTGTTGGTTCACATGTCATTTTTTTCAGGGTCTCATTCCAATTACTGCAGGAACAGAACACGAGTGAGTCCAATGCTGTATGTCACTATATGGGGAATTCCTGAATTAGGGGTACCCTCTGGTAAACTAACAGTTTGCTATTGAAGGAAATAGTTGGTATTTTCCCATTAATAGCATGGTGATTTTCCAGTTCGTTATGTTAGTTTTCCATAGTTATGTTTCTTATTTTTCATGGCAAAATCCACTCTAAAATGGTCATGTTCAATAGCTACAGAGGATCATGTGGTGGTTTCCTAAAATGGGGGTACCCCTAAATCATCTATTTTAATAGGGTTTTCCATTGTAAACCATCCATTTTGGGGTACCCCCATTCTAGGAACCCCCCATGTTGGATGTTCCATAAACCCTCCAACTCTTGGGGGCCACCCTTTGACGGACACCGTCTATCTCTATCTCCGAGGCTGGCACCGGTACAGGGGCCCATGGCCTGACCAGTAGAGGTTTGAATGGGAAAATCATAGATTTCCATTTTTGGGAATCTTGGGAATATAGTCCATTAATACTATAGAAAATTTGTTTTTCGAATATAGTCCATTAATACTATAGATTTCCACCCTATTACCGTCGATGGATTAATATTTTAATGGTGATTTACAGATAATTTAATCATCTATAAATAGTCCATTGTCCATTGCCAAGTTTGAGTACCAAAGGGTAGCTGGTTTGCATGGATTTTAGCCTCTGGTTTTCAACATGGCTATGGAATAGCTGGCGAATTCTAAATGCTTTTCCCAGCTAGAAACCTCCATTGGTAGAGGTTTTTCTATAGCTATGTTAAATAACCATAGGGTAAATTAATCATTAAATCCAGAACATTAAATCCAGTGAATATTATATAAGCCATTACTGTGAACCTACCCCCAAGGTACCCTCTGATCAGTTCACAAAGACAATCCAGAATCCAGACTTTTAGTGGGAACACGTGGGATAAATGGGATAATCATCGAACTGAATGGGTTATGTTCTATTGATAGGTTCAATTCCTGGAGGGTCTATTAGGGTTCGATGGTGGTTAAGAACCTTACCCATGTATTGTATTTTCCCCTAGTTTCTTTTTGCTGCAAATTGGATGTGCCATTCCCAATGCTAGGTTTATATCCAAGGATTCTGCCATAATTCTGCCATATACTCATAAAAAACAGCAAATCACCACATAGAACCTAATTATGGAACATTGTCGAACTGTATCCAAATTGTGCGCCATCATCTTCTAGAAATCTCCTCCAATGGCCAATTCTGCAACTCACACCCTGCATCTGGCCTGGTGATCCTTTCGACCTACTTTGCCCCCGATCGCTGATTTGTCGCTTGATGGGTCCACTGAGTCTTGAATATGGTCTCAAAGTTGGTGATAGTTGATGTCATAAACATCATTGCAAGGAACATTATGTTTTACACTAAAGGACTTTGTTGGATTTGAGGCAACATATTTTCATAAGCTGAGGACCCCTCGCTAAGTTGGTTTATAAACCACGTTAACTATCGGTTTATCAAGTTATGTCTCCCAAAAAGCATAGAACTCACAATTTCAAGTCATGTTGGTAACAAAATGCTATAAAAAATCCCCAAAGACTTACTATTTTTCATGGGTGGTTGATTCACCATTCCCAAATGGGTGGATATTACTATTGCTTTCAAAGTTATGTGGTGGAAACAACCCGATAAACCATTCCCAAGTAATGTGATGGAAAAGTAATGTGGATATCACTTGTTTACCCACATCACCACTAGTATATTATATATATATACAATCAATAGTAGAACTATTGGTATATCTCTTGGCGATATACACCAATACACCATTATATATATATATATATACACAATTAAACCAATTATATATAGATAGCTGGCCACTGGTTTATATCCAAAACCATTCATAGTAACCTGTATCCTATATATGAACTGTTTATATACATATATATATATATATACCAATCATTATTATATACCATCCCCTATAAATGGAGGTTTGTAGCTAGGAAATTCATCCAAAATTAGCCAGCTTTGTTCCATGGCTATGTTAAATAACCAGAGGGTAAAATCCAGCTAATGTTTCTACATGGATATATTAGAACTATACATATATACCATTAAACCAGATTAAGTATACTATGATATATTAGATGACCATTAGTATATATTAACCTTAATTTTAATTAGATATATAACAGAACTATGTATATATGTATATATATATATATTAGATTGATACCATGAAAATATTATACATGACTATATGACCATTATATGACTATACTATTGACTATATAATACCAGTACCCTCTGGTGAACTAACAGTTTGCTATTGAAAATGGCCATCGAAATACTTGATTTTCCCACTAAAAATGGTGATTTTCCATAGTTATGGTAGTTTACCAGAGGGTAACAATTGCTTTTACCCACTGGCCACTTTTTCTCTCCCACGGCAGCGCCTCCGAGGGACGCCCGACACCTCAGTCCGACGGCGAGTTGGACTTCCGACACGGATGGGTGGCACCGAAACGACACCGAAACAGCAGGTGATGCACCAGCGCGGTAGCTTGGTTTATGGTATACAGTATCTATTTGTACATATATATATATATATATATAAACGTATGGTATATATTGAATTACATACATTTACAATATTATACAATCATATACATATATGATATGTATGTCTATATATATATTATATTAGTTAAGTAAACATAAATATGATGTGAGGTTGTAATTAGCCAAAACCCCTTGACTATAGTTACAGTTGCCATGAACCCTAGTTATTGGAGTTGCAAACCCACTTGGCTGTACCAAGCTTCTTACCGTCAAGAACGGAAATGACCCTGGCCCCCTGCACCATAATTACACATGAAAACTGGGGATATTGACCAACATGAAGTCATGGGATATCAACGGGATATCAACCAACAACCTTGGGGATTTGACTTTAGACCCCCACATATCAATGGATTGGTTAATGGGAAATTTTACAGGAAACCCCTATATTTCATGGGAAAATCCATGGTTTCCTGTAGATTTTCCCTTAAACCAATCCAATATTGGTATCAACCTTTCCTCCTCATTCATCGAGGCATCATCACTGCAGTCTCCATCATGGCGTTCATCCCCTTCGGGTTGATCTTGTAGGCAAGGTGGAAAGCAGTTTGACGCTTGGATTCTTTCACGTCCAAAATTGCCACTGATTGGCATCAAAGCAGTTGCTGTTGTCCATATCATCAATGCGAATGTCAGTAGGGTCTGAAGCACATTGTTTTGGCAAATTACCAAAATTCACAAATTAATAAGGACAAAAATGATGATAGTCCCTTCTTACTAAGTGTCATTTGCAATGAGATCGGCCAGAGCGGGGGTTGTAATTCATCCAGAAGTATGGACATCGAATTCTGAAAAACAATAGAAGCACAACGTGCTATATAGCTAGTCTATATACATACATATCTCAGAGACAACAAACAATTAAACATACTGTGAATGGCAAACAAAAAGCCACAAAAAACACTAAATGACATTGCTAAAACCTTCAATCCTGAAGAGTGGATACTTCGTGGTGCATTTCCAGTTTTGATTGGATATACTCATTTTTCACATGGTACATATAGCCATTCTTCCGGGTACAGGGGTCATACATTCCCACTGATGGAGGTGATTTCGCCATGGTACCTGTTTCTTTTAGCGCTGCCCATATCGATAATTCACCGGTAAAATCGTGTGATTTTTTGATTTACCCTCTGGTTATCTAACATAGCCATGGAAAATCCCCTATCAATGGAGGTTTTAATGGGAAAATCATCTATAAATGGTGGATTTTCCATGGCTATGTGAAATAACCAGGGGGATCCAGAGGGTATAAACATTCAATTTCAATGCCTCACCATGCTTCACCAGTGTTCACCGCATCATTCTTTCAAAGTTGTGCGCCAATTTAGCTTCTGGTTTATAATTCCAGCGGCTAGAGGGTTTATGGACGTTTATGGTAGACTCATCTAAATGTGAATGGGGGGTGTTAAACCCACATCCCAATAACTAATACATGTATATATATATATATATATATATCTATTCCATTATAATATAAACATCCATACACCCACGTTATTGGAAATACAATTGAACAAACATGATGTTAGAACTAGTTAAGTCACAATTTAAGTCCCAAAATATATCATCATTTCTCAATTGATATCTCTGGTAATTCAACGCAACTATGGAAAACTGTGATGTGTTCATCGAACCAAATGGGCCATGGCTTCAATAGCTATATGTTGAATTACCAAATGGCTAAGTCCCAGAAAATCACCTTGGAAGTTCCATGTAAAACTCACCACCTTTGAAGTTCCACGTAAAACCACCATTTTTCCCGGGTAAAACCACATAAAGATCGCCACCTCGTTCCTTTCACCCTCGGGACCCCGCACCAAGGCCGCTTCCGAACGCCCCTGCCGCGCGGCCGCACCGGAAAACACCGACGACGCCGGGGCCGGTGAGGCGGCCTGAGGAAAAAGCTGTGGCTGGGTGACATCCGTGGTTTCCTATAGTAACATGGGCTCCTAAAATGGTTGTTTAGTGGTCAGTTGCTGGGATTATCACGAAAATCCATTTTAAGGGGTTTCCTAAGTCATGGAGATACCCCGGGTAGACAAATTTAAATGGCGTTGAAGCAACAAGAAATGGCGATTTAATGGAGATTATGATGGGATCATTTAACTGACTACCCCTACGAAGGTTTCCCATTTTAAATCAGTCATGGATGACCGTGACTTAGTACTGAAACCTCTGGTGAGATCCCCCATGTTAAGAAACCACCATTTCGTGCGAGTGAATGGAGGTGGTGCTGTAGCAGCTGGTGCTGGATGATCCTGCGTCACCTGGTCCTTGAGGACCTCGCTCTGTCAGTGGCCTGGTGCCTTACTTCCACCCTGTAGCCACATGTTTTCTTTGCATTTGGGTCTATGATTGCTTTGCTCTTTGGGTTTGTGAAATGGAATTACGTTGCTTAGTTGTTAAGCATCTACTATTGGGTTACGAAACATAAGTTCTATATGGGCAAGAACTACCCCACTTATCTATGAATCTAGAAGTTGTTAAACCACGTGTTAGCTATGAAGTATCAATTCTATAAATTTGGTTCTTGCTGGCATATTCCGCCTGCATTGCCATCACCTATATACTGTTTTACCAAAAATGTTGTTCAGTTCTTCAAGTGGTTCAACAAACCAACATCACTGGCTAAACTCCAATCAAATACAATTCTTTACCATCCTGCGCAGGTTCATACCCAAGAAGCATATACATGTTCTTTTTTTAATTGGCTAGGTCCAAGTTCGTATATCCCCGATGTTCGATGTATGGAATATGCAGTATGCATTATATAATATGTACCAGAAAAAATGATCCATTCGATATGGGTTCTGTGTTCCATGTTGGAACTTTGATGTATTGACTCTTGAATACATGCATGCGTGTCTTGTTTTTGTTGGTACCCCTTTCTAACTGAAGGGTTTTCATCATCCAGAAACTGTAATGTGCTTGATGGCTTCCCAAAGTATGGCTCAGCACCATTGAAGAAACAGGAATAATTCTGGATCCGTTGTACGAAGGCCGAAACACCAAGTAAAGAACTAAGATACGCAAATGTGTAAAAACATGCAAAACATACAAATAATGTCTATTATATATATATATATATATAAATCCGCCGGCCTGCCGGCGTGTCTGATTGGAAGGTGTTGTTCCTGTTCTGTCCTTGGCTTGTACTTGTTCCTTTGTTCTCCTGCGGCAACTTTTTGCCAAGTCTGAATCAACCCTCCCCCCCCCCTCCCCC
>BGPT01000192.1:11524-91524 GCA_003297045.1 Symbiodinium sp. clade C Y103
GTACTAATACTAGTACTATTACTATTCCTACTACTACTCTACTACTAATACTAGTACTATTACTACTACTACTACTACTACTACTACTACTACTACTACGACTACGACTACTACTACTACTCTTCCTATTACTACTGCTACTACTAAAGCTAGTACTAGTCCTAGTACTAGTACTAGTACTACTAATACNTACTACTACGACTACGACTACTACTACTACTCTTCCTATTACTACTGCTACTACTAAAGCTAGTACTAGTCCTAGTACTAGTACTAGTACTACTAATACTCGTACTAATCCTAGTCCTAGGACTAGTACGAGTACTAGTACTAATACTGGTTCTAGTACTAGTACTAATACTACTACTACTGCTACTTCTACTTCTACTACTACTACTACTATTACTACTACTACTACTACTAGTACTACTACTACTACTACTACTACTACTACTACTACTACTCCTCCTACTGCTTTTGCTCCTGCTCCTGCTCCTGCTCTTGCTCCTGCTACTGCTACTACTGCTGCTACTACTGCTACTGCTACTGCTACAGCTACTACTGCTACTGCTGCTGCNTGCTCAATGCAATCTGCTCAATACCCAAGTCCCAGAAGTCCCAAGAAAAGACTGCCAATTGCCCATGGCCGGCGGGCTTGCCGTAGGCAATTAAATAAATATACATAAACATAAATATATATACATATACATAAACATATTATACACACTATCTGGCTGAAATATTTGTGTTTCTGGAATGAATCCCGCGTTCCTAAGCATCACCTGCATACAGCGGCATGGTAAAATCAGCAGTTTTGTTCTTTTTTTTTGGACTCAAGAGTTATTGGAACTACAGTAAGTTTTTTCCAAAGGGGTCCCAGTCAATAACATAGAGACAATGGTGGTCAACTGGCATGCGTTCAAATGCCAATCTTAGATAGCTTCAAAAAACAAGCTAGCATGTGTATACATATGATATGTTTATATTTATACATATATAATAATATATAATATTATATATACATTATAATATTATATATATAGTATTATATATAATATTATATATATATATAATATTATATATATATATGATCAAATGTGTATGTATGTCATATTACACATTTTTTCTGACCAACAAACACGGACTACAAGTTTCGACCTCTCACCACGGCTCGCCCAAATTCTGTGCCCAACCTGTGCAGCTTCTGGCGCCGCTTCTTTCGGCCGCCTGGCTGCCAGTACGTGGGACGATCGCAATGAAAACGGGATTGGTTGGCCAAAAGATTAGCTTGTAGTGCAATAATGTACAATAGTTATCAACAAATTTCCAAAAATCCTCTAAACAAAGGTACACTTAAAAACCAGGGGAATGGCTCGGAACCGCCATGACAAGCAACGAAAAGGGGATTTCTTGTCGTAGCTTTTACCGTCCCACCAACTAGCAGAGATCTTGAGAATCATCGGATTGCTTTCAACTCCACAATTTAGCAATGATTTAGTAGATTACTCCATTTATCAGATTGAGTTTTTCTACATTTACGTCTCTCCGACATCTTAGGGATGGTTTCAACAAGTTTCAATACCTTCACACTATCCCTCTCTGGGTAAAATCACCAATTACTGTATGGGACTGAAGTTAGGTACCCCAAGCAGTCGACTGCTCATCATTTTTCCCGACGCAGGTCTTGCCCTTTTGGGGGGTATACCCCTTTTTCAGCCACACCCACATATCATATTAAGTTGCTCAACTCCTCTACAAACATCCCCCAGTTGTATCACATTCCAATCATTCAATATCCCGACAAGCTGGTGCTCCCGAGTTCAAAGTTGCCCATCAAACCATAGCTATGATCACCGTCAACCTAGCCAACCCTATATGAAGTCAAATAAACCAACTGAACAAACAGTGGGACACCAACCTTGTAACGGGTTCATAAGCCTGGCGAAGAAGTTTTTCCAGATAGGGTTACCTCATCTGTGAGCAATCCATCAAGCGATCGATAGGCCTATTGTTGATGATTACCTTCTGGTGAATCAACAGTTTGCTTTGGAAAATCAGTTGAATAGCAAAATCAACTATGGGGCCATTTTCCATCGCTATCTCCATTTTCCATAGGCTATTACCCTCTGGTAAACTAACAGAACTATGGGAAATCACCATTTTTATCCATTTTTAGTGGGAAAATCCACTATAAATGCCCATTTTCCATAGCTATTCCCCACCATTTCCCTGTTGCCACCGTCCACCCGTCCCCTTCGTAGCGCCAGGCGGCTTCACCACTGGTGACCTGGCAGCAGGAAATCGAATAAAGATGGCACTATTGAAATATGGCTATGAGTCAAAACCCTGGTACCTAGTGAACCTCAAAATAGCTGGTAAATGGATGTTCATCCCATTAAAATGGATAATAATAGGTTTTGACCCATCCCCATATCATTAACATACAGTATCAATTGCTAGATGGATTATCAAAAAATCATTTTTTGTACCAACAATATCAATTAATATGGACAATACCAGTTAATATGGACGATTCATATGGATTGATACTTTAATATCATTAGTCTATGCTCATCAATACGAACTGTGGTGTACTTTTGACTTTTTTTTTTTTTTTCCTGAAGGGTACTTTGAATGTCTCATGCAGTTTCTTTGTTCGGCGCTTACATCTTCTTGAAGATGAGCATGGGTCAAGAGGGGAAACAAATCCATGATTAGAAACTGAAGTCCATGGCTGCCAAATCTTCGAGTCAAATCGTGACAAAACACACAAATTAAGTATAACAAGGTGGCGCTTTAGCCAGCAAAACTGGATTCAACATCGTTGCCGTTCACCATGGTTTTTGGTAGATATATCGCTGAACTGTGTTTCTACGAACCAACTTACAACGGGGTGGGAACTACATTCATTGGATATGACATACCTCTATTGCTGTCTGGAAGACGATCCATTTAAGTTATGTGACCAAGATCTACACCACCAACCCTGAAACTAACATCCCTCACGATAGAAAAGATGGCAACCCGAAACTGATGGGGAAACATCATCGAACGACCGTATTGGAAATTCTGCCCGATCTCTAAGTGGGGAATCCTGATGTATAATGGATTGGAAATATGGCATATAGATAATGATATGAAAGAACTAGCAATATCATCTTTGGGTGTGTCTGAAAACGGAAGATACTCGTTTTGATGTAAACTATGGCTATTCGTTTCAAGGGAAGAACAGGATAAAGCAGTGGATTTGGGGATGAGGAAGCTGCCCACCTCAATGGTAGCTGCCAAGCTTTTACACATGGTCAAACCATCCATGGTACACGTGAAAACTTTCTCAAAATGGCTGGATGTGCATCGCAGCAAGTCGTTTACAGACCATATACATGTTATGTACATTACTGGGGATATTTCAGAATGTATATATACACATAATTCGCCTAATTTATACATCATGCTATGATGTAATATATTATACTTTCATCCACTTACGATTCCTGTCACACGTAGAGTTCACGCATGTTCAACGACCCCTCACCAACAAGATTTGCCTTCCCCGCCGCAGCTATGAGTTGATTCATCAGTGAGGTAAAACCGAACAAATCGAAAACAAGTGCGTCTATTTTTGGTTTACCCTATTTGTGATGAGAGTAAATGAACCCCAAATCGTTGGTTATTTGGTTGGTTTATTGTTGTGTTGAAGCATACGTAAATGCATGTGTATATAGACACAAACGATAATATTACACACATATATATATATATATATACACATACAATATCACATATCCAATAGGTCTACCATAAAGCCCTTACCATACCAGCAGTTCTAAAGCAACTTACCTACCGCTTGGGTCCCCGTTTCTGCAAGATCTACTTGGAAGATCATACCACTTCATATCTGACTTGTAAGTGGGGTTATATTGCAGTTATAAACAAAGGAGATAACCCGAGTACTGTAGGTGGACTTATTAGGGGTTTCTATCCAGCAACTGATGATCCACTTATTCCATTGGGGACACCCACTTCGATGGTTTCATTGCCAGTCAAATCCTCGAAACCATGGAGTACCCCATTGATGGTAATGTGTAACTTTGGCTGGTTTCTAATTGGGGTTCACACAAAATAATGACATTAGCAACTACCCTCTGGTAAACTAACATAACTATGGAAAATCACCATTTTTCATGGGAAAATCAACTATAAATGGCCATTTTCAATAGCAAACTGTTAGTTTACCAGAGGGTACTGGAATTGTCTCTCAACGTATCCACAAGTTTCAACCATTTATCTTTTGTCACCAAGGGGCGGCGCAGCTGCTGGCAGCGCGTTTGGCGCAGCTTGTGCAGCTTTGGCCGCGGGCGCCGCTCCACTAGGCCTTGCGGACGAATCATGGCTGATCCCTGTGGCTGCGGAACTCTATAGTTATTGCTGGAATGATATGGAATGATTCACTTTTCAATATGAGTCTGTATACCAAGTGTATGAACTGCAGTTATAGCCCTTAACAGTTATAACCAGCTCTGAAAACCTAATTCAAGTGATATATAACCTTAGTTGCTGGAGGTATCAGCCCATGGCCGTGTTCCGGGCCATTCTGTATGCAAATAACTTCCGAAATGGTACTTACCCTCTGGCAACCAAACCTGACTTGCTGGGAAGTGTCCCTTTGTGATTGGATATTGATCCAGGATTTCTAGCCATGTTTGCTTACTGAAGGGTAAGCCCCTACCCTCTGGTACACTAACAGTTTGCTATTGAAAATGGCCATTGAAATAGTGGATTTTCCCATTAAACATGGTGATTTTCCATAGTTATGTAAACGTTTACCAGAGGGTAAATCATACCTCAAATACTCCCTCAGAAGCTACGGCTGGATCCTTTGGGGAATTATGATGCTCGGCGGATTATTCTTACCATAGATAATTTGGATAAACTGGGGAAATAGCAGAGATTTTATGGGGATATCATGGAAATAGAATGGCATAGAGTGGCAAATCATACTAAGTATCCCTGACATGGGCCGCAAACATGAATAGATTCAATACTGTACTAAACCTGGGTTTCAGGCGGGTATTATTCGGGAGAAGGGATTAAATAAATCACCTCCGTTTCACGGATAGTTTCTACCACGTTTTTTGCCCAAAGTGTATTGCTTGTGTTTTGAATAAATGCCAAATTGTAACTTTGGGGATACAATGATTAACATGATTCAACATGATGTAACACCAATAATGCAATGAACACATGTAAACATGTGTAAAACAGGGGCAATTAGCAAATCCACTAACTACTTGAAACAAATATGGAATTATTGTCATAAATATAGAGTCTATCATGGTTAGACCCTGCATAGTGGACCCGGAGTTGTAAGTTGGTTTATAAACCCCATGAACTATAGTTATAACTACCACAAACCATAGTTGTTGGAGTTATAAACAAACTTTGCTATCAGAAATCAGCTACAAATCCCATTCAATCTCCATTTTTCTGGGTTAAATCACTATTTTCCCTGCTGGATTCCCTATCGATTCGGGGACCACATTGTGCTAACGCCATGTGTCCTTCTTGCACTTCCTTCCGGTGCTCTGCCTTTTGCTGGGTCGCCCCTTTTTACAGGGGCGCCCTCTCTTAGGACCTTTGTGGTAGATCCAGGTCCTCAGCCACTTTTTGAGGCTCCTCACCATGGCTTGGTTGCCATGGTGAGAGGCCTTCCAGTGTGTCAGCCAGACCATGCTAACTCACCATCCTCTCGTCAAGTTCCGCACGTCGCAGGCACAATAGAGCTAATGAACGGCTCTACAAGATGAGCCCACAGGAGACACCAAGGGTGTTCCTAAAAGGTGCGGGGACCAAGTGAATTAAGTGATTGTATGTATATATATATATATGTATGTATATATATATATATATTTGTAAATTATAATTGTAGGGGCCCCACATCTCTTACTTGGAGTCCAGTTCCAGATATGAATGGATGTATAAACCATAGCCTTAGGGGCCCAATATCCCAACTGGAGGTTAGAATCCAATGATTATATCAACATTACGATATCTGAAATTAAGAATAACCCCATTTTAATGTAGTATAGTATAGTTAGTATCATTAGTTGTAGTATAGTCATACAACGGTTAGAATAGCCCCATCTTGCTTCACCCCAACTGCACCGCCCAAGCACCAACCAACCTGTTCAGCACCCCGCCTCTCTTGAGCCATTGACTTTGGTGGAGACCTCAAGTGTTGGAGTAGTGGAACGTCTCCAGTTAGAGTTGTGGCCATGGGGTCATAACTCCTGCAAGAAAGGTGAACAAATACCACTTAAATGAGATTATAATCCAGTTAAAACTGTTACTGTAACGGCTAAAAGTGTAGTTTAGACACTTGACATACACTACTGTAGATAAGTTAATGATTCCTTATCATGCAATATTGTGCCATACTATTCCATATTATTCTAGTTGTAGATTAATACTGTAAGTTTTATGAACGGGTTATTACTGGGTTATCTTAATGGCTAGTGTGTGTATATATATACACATGATATCTGCAAATATATATATATATGGTTGTATGTAGTATGGGTTATATACCACGTACAAACAAACATGGATGCACATCCCACTGATGTTGGTGATCAATTACCACCCATAAAGAGGAATCAAATGCACGGAAACGACGCATTCATGGCCTCTATTCTAAAGCGAACAAGGTGGATGTGTCAAGAAAGACCCACAAGACCGAATAGAAATTGGTTATTTGAAAATTGTATTACCGGTAAATATTCCATATGATCCTCCTGAAGTAGAAAATGGAATTCTCAAAATATCAATGTGGTAAACCCTGCAATAAACTATGGCCCCAAATAAAGCCAGAAATGGATTGTACAAACCCTTCAATGCTGGAGGTTTACTTTTCAGTTTGCCACATTACCCTTTTTACGCGAGGTCTGCTCCCGTCCAAGTGTAAAGTACCTCATGACCTGTCTTGATCCTCAGACGTAGGTCAAATCATTGCCGTATAAATGCTCTCAGATGCATAACAAATGATACATTGGAAAAAACAATGGAACAAACATGTTGGGTAGTATACAATTCTTTTCAAAATTAAGACATACTTGAAATCATAAACCACCTTTTGCCAAGGTTTACCTCGAAATGCTCCACTGATTGCTGGTGTCAACACATTTGAAACATAGAAAAGCCAATTGGGATAATCATGAATCATAATCCACTTCATATGGCTGAAAATGGATTATGAAATCATGACAAGTAGATCATGGTAATAAGCATCCTGAATTATTGATTGGTAATATCTATATACTTTATATCAAATATCATTATCCACTTTTGTAATTATTATCATGATTGAACTCACTACCTACATTCACGCCTGATGATCTTCGCAGAGGTTTCATCAATCTCCATTTTTCTCGGTTGATATGGTATACCAACATCTACCAACCAACAAATGTATCCTGTGGGAATTTAATGCAGCACACTGGAAATCACATTTTTTTATCGATAATTCTATATAATTCTATATACGTCATTGAATCAATTAGATAAATAGGCCATTTGTCATACGTTCAGATTACCAAAGGGTATATGAAACAGTATGAAACCACCAAAAAGTCCAGGATGCATATACTCTCTGGTAGTCTAACGATATGGAAAAAAACTGCCAATTTAGATCAATGATTTTCCTATTAAAGCTGGTCATTTCCGACATTTCCACTTGGCCAAGCACAAAGCACAGTGTTGTTTGCCAGGGGGCGACTTGGCACCGGGGTAGCTATCCTGGACATTCAGCGTCACAAAATTCCAAAAGTTAATGAGATAACGAGTGATGTAAACAATATGGTTATCACATACCCTCTGGTAAACTAACATAGCTATGGAAAATCAACATGTTTGATGGGAAAATCAACTATAAATGGCCATTTTCAATAGCTATGTTAAATTACCAGAGGGTAAAATGTTCAAAAATTGGTAAAGTGATGTCACTTCCAATTCCATATGTTCGATGTGATTTCGTAGTTTCTGGTCCATTATCATTTAAAATCATGAAGAATAAAATGCAAGATTTCTCCAAACGTGTCAAAAATCCAGGTGTGACAACCAAAAAATGTCCCACTTGAACAATTTGAGATCCTTGAGCATCTTTTTAATTCAAGTCATGGGGGAAAGTCATGGGGAAAGTACCTGGGTCATCCTGGGTGGTCTGAGATCCATGTTCCAGTCAGGTGCTGATTCACAGTAATGTGGGTAAAACAATAATAAACCATCCCCGAAATCACCATAAATAGGTGGTATAAACCATTCCCAAATGGGTGGTTTATGGCATTGTTTTACCCACATTACCTGTTGAAGTTGGAACAACCGATGACAATTCTCAACAGGGAGGAGGTTTCCTAAAATAGGGGTACCCCCAAATCATCCATTTATAGATGGATTTTCCATTATAAACCATCCATTTTGGGGTACCCCCATTTTAGGAAACCTCCAAATCTCAGGATGATCTGCGTAGGTGAACTTTGGGTAAACCCCCGATGATCCTCTTCCAGGTTTGGTCGTGTGTCAGGGGGAAAAACTATGAGAGGGGCAGATGCCCATGGCTGGTATCATGATCGGCTATGAAGTTTTGTCTAAATCTAGGGGGCAGAAATTAAAAATCTAAATCCCCCAAATTTAGAGGATAAAATCTGAGGATAATTCTAGTAATCCCCAAAGCCTCACATATGGGTAGCTAGTTCGTAATTTTCTACTTATACATTGGGAGTAAATTTGGCGGCGGTTTGTCGTCTGGCCCCCACATTCCATCTTTCTCTGAAATCAGGTGTTTGCGAGTTCGCAAGGAACACATACCATTCCAATTTGCTATAACATGTCTGTAAACACCTGACAAAAACACATTAATTATAACCAGTATATATATATATAAGTTGTTTCCACATTTCCACATAGAGTCGCTTTGCAGGATAAATTTGAAACCAGGAAAATCGATCCCAAAATCTAGGAGAAGGGCCATGGTTTCGTTTCTCCTATCCATTTTGGCTGTTTGACAACAAGGTGATGCCCTCAGGCCCTCCCAGTGAGATGTTTGTTGGTTGATATCATATACATTATGTCAGTAAGTCTACCTCTTCGACGCATCACATATAACTTAGTTAAGTTATAAACGTTTACAAACCACTTATCCATATTTGGCCAACATTCATCACCCATTAATCACCATTTTAGTATTGGCAAAATCGGCACTTTCGATTTGGGGCACCACCTTCATACCCCATCGACGATCATCCACCAGATCGGCGAACTGATTGGGAAACCTCGCTCCGAAGTTCCAATTTCTGGGGATGGTCCGTATGGACTCATATGGACTGTATGGGTAAATTATGATAATTCACTAACCTGACATAAGGCATCATAAGGCAATTTAGGGATGATTCCATACACTAACCATCATTCCAGTGAGGTCGCAGTGAGGTCGTTATATATAATTGATTTACCCATATATAATCTAATCTATATATAAAATAGGTGTAGACATATTGGTCTATGTCTACATATGTTTTGTAGTGCTATGGGTCAACTATCACATTTGAATACGTGCGTGTATACATATATATATATATATATCACCTCCGGTAATCAAACGTGGCAATGGAAAATCCACCATTTATAGCTAAGTTTCCCATTAAAACCTCCATTTGTAAAGGATTTTCCATTGCCACGTTTGATTACCAGAGGGTATATAGATTAACTATCTGTGCTTTCCCTCTATGAATGTATCTGTGGGTGAAATCAATCTCTATGCTTCCCAGGTTCAATGTCGGGCCGCCCCACCTCGTAACGGATATCCGTAACCCTGGCAAATAAGTCCGCTAATACAAAGGTTCTCATTTATAACGGCTGCAATCCATTGATATCCCATGATATCCCTATTGTTGATGGATCCCGAATGTTGAGGGTTAAACCACCATTTTTTTTTTTCCATACAATTGCTGATGGTTAACCACCATGATATAACCACCATTTTTTTGATACATGGGGTCCATCCAGCCACTTTTTGTTCGTCGAGTTTCTGTCGCTGGGAGATCGTCTTCCAGCTGAACCGGTCGATTGCTCCTTGGCAGCAATGTGGTTTTAAATAATGGTGATATGCCTCATTATGTATACATACATATAATATCATATATACATATATGTTATATAATATATATATATATACACATTCTATATTTGGATTCTATCTCTGGAATCCCCGTGCTCCACTGCTGGTGTTCCTTGGAGGTTGCAACTGGGGAGCCAAACACCGGATATCTTTGACATCTTCAGAGGCATGGGCTGCCACAGCATCTTCACTTGATGGAAGGAACCATGAATAGCTGTATATGTGGAGGTTTCATAAAATGGAGGTACCCCTAAATAATTTGTTTTAATAGGATTGTCCGTTATAAACCAGCCATTTTGGGAATCCCACATCAGCGGAAACCCTCATGATATATATATATATATATCTATAAATAATAAATACATATTAATACATATGTATGTATACATGTGTATATATAAATATATATATATATACATATATATATATGTATATATATACACACACATAAGGTTCTAACTTGAGCCCAAAACGTTGACAACCAAGAAAAGAGTCCAAGGGAGCTACTGATATTTACCATAGTGGTGAGTAAATCATGTATACTGTATAACACATCAAATGACTGAACATTTTATAAAAGCATCCCACAACGGCAAATGCCTTGCTGAACCACACCTTCGCCCACTTTTTCTTATCCCGCCCTCCGCACATTCATGAATCATTTATACAAACGCTCAACCAAAAAAACAATGTTGTGAACAAACAACAAGGGGAGTCAACCAACCCAGGGATTTCTCGGACTTATTCATGGTTCTTGGTTATCAACCCCATAATCAGAACTGATAATTGGGATATCCCATAGTCAACTAGAAAAACATAGTAATTATTTCAATGGGATATAGTGGGATGTAACTCGGACATCATTATCATGAGATTGGGAGAAAATTGGTCTTGCAAGGTGGTTCTCCCAGTCAACTATTAAAAAAAAAGTAGGGATTCAAGAAGACATAGTGGGATAACCCCCATGAATATTATACTTATAAGTAACACAAATTCTAGTGATCCTCCATAAGCCCGAGTGAAATACTATATTTATAAGTACCATAAACGCCAGTGACATAGGAGTTATGTTAACCAACTACAGTTATTGGATACACTTACCCTCTGGTAAACCAACAGTTTCCTATTGAAGCCATGGCCATAGAAAGTTTGTGGATTTTCCCATTAATAGCATGGTGATTTTCCATGGTTACCCTCTGGTAAACGTTTACATAAGTATGGAAAATCACCATTTTGAATGGGAAAATCCACTATTTCTATGGCCATTTTCAATAGCTATGTTAAATTACCAGAGTGTATTCCATTAATATCCCATTTATAGATGATTTTCCCGGCTAGAAACCTCCATTTATAGAGGGTTTCCAATAGCTATGTTAGTTTACCAGAGGGTACAGTAAGTGATTATTCTCCCCATTGGTTAGTGATTATTATCCCCATTAAATGGCTATAATTGCTTAGTGAATAGGAGTTTTATTAAACAATGTTGTGAACAAAACAACAAGGGGAGTCAACCAACCCACAGATTTCTTGGACTTATTCATGGTTAGTGAAATAGAAGTTATATCAAACAACAGTTATTGGAGTCAATCAAACCAAAGAATTCACCTTTCCAAGGCACGTGGCTTTGGCGGCCATCGCCGCTTCCTTGACCAGGGGAAGTTTGGCAAAGGCCTAGCTACCGCGGGATTTGAAAAGCGCGGGGGGATCTCGAAAATAGTAGGCCAAGTACAACATAGTACAACAAACAATGGGCATTTTACCAAGAAAAGGGCATCTTACCAAGAAAATGTGGTGTTAACAACGATAAATGTGGATTTAACTGCTCAAAATAGAGATTTAATATGACAAAACTACTAGGAAAAATGGTGATTTAGAGTTGTTTGATATTGGCCAAGTTGGTTGAACGAACTCCAGCAACCAGCGTTCATTGTAGATACTTCTCTAGGTTAGTTATAAACCAACTTGGGGATAGTTTATGTGCTTGTGCAAACAAGTTGGGGTTTTGCTGGGATGAAGGGGTTAATCAGCACTAAATGGGAATCTAGCTATGGTACCATCATGCTAACCAAGTCGGATTTTGACAAGATCCGTGGGGGGGGACAAAAAAGATAACCCACCCTTTTTGCAGAACAACACTTTCAGACTAACCCAAATTGGGAAATACACCATTTGATCTACCCATAAGATTGCTCTAGGGATGTAGTGGGGCTCTAACCCCACTTTACTAAGGGTGGATGTTTATTGGTTTATTTTGGTTTATGTTTGTTTATTTTGTGTTTGTCTCAAACAAAAACACAACGATAATGACCGAATTCATGAAAAAAATATGATAAACTTTTGGTCTAGGGCCATGTAGCCCGAAGAACCAAAACTGAACATCCCAGTGGATTGGGTTAACCATGGTCACAGCTCAAAATCCCAAGACGCAATCCTTTCAAACTGCTTGGTGAAAATGGACTCCCATCTTGGATGATGATTATCAACACGTAGTTTGTTTAGAACCATTAATTAATCAGCAGGGGTTTGAGTCACTGCTCAGATGTGTATATCTATGATATACCTATGATATATCCTCTGGTTGTTTAATTTAACATAGCTATTGAAAATCACCATTTTTCATAGGTAATTCATCATTTTTATCATCTACGAAATGAATGGGTCATTTTCCACAGTTATATATGTTAAATAACCAGATGGTAGATGTAAATCGAAATCATACCTGGGATAAACCCACAAAAGGATTCCTGACCAGCTAGGCCACGATGAACCACTGAACCACCAAGCACTTTTTTTAGGAAAATCTTCGTCCCCGGCCCCTGGCTTTATGGCAGTTATGAGTTATAAGTCAATAAAATCCGAAAATCCCACGTGCTACCCTCTAACCCTCTTGTACTCAAACATGGCCTCTACTTGGTGGTGCTCCCTAGTTGTAAGTTGATCTATAAACCCATTGCCATAAACCCAGCCGGTTTTGGAGTTATTTCAAGCAACTTAGCCATCTATTTGGGGACTAATCTTGCACTTAATTTATTTTAACAATTATCTAGATATACCAATAAACCCGGGTTATGGTTATAGATGAATCTCTTGCATCAACACCAACTCCAATAGTAGAAAGCCTCGCACGTAGGTGTCTGAACAAACTCTAAATCTATTCGACTTTGAGTATCTGCTCAACAGCCAATCTTCAACGATTGACTCAACCCAATCATCGGCTTCTCCGCATCCACACAGAGCACGGTGTTCAAATTAGCATCTTCTGCCACTGCCATCCCATTTTGGCCCCACATGAACCATTGAAGTTCAAAGAAGCGGATCTTCCTGCTGAAGCTGTCCATGCGTGAGCCACGGAGCTAAACTTCGGCGGATTCCTCAGCATCGTCGCAAATTACGGCTCCGTTTTGTGGACATTGAAGTTATCCTTGTGGAAAGCTGCAAACCATGAGGCTCGGTGTCACTATAAGACACACCATCATCTCCCCAGAATCCATTCTGTCGGCACAGGTAAACCTAATTTTCTCACAGCCATGTCAACTACACCAGCACTCAGCCTTCAACCACAGACGAGTCTGCGAGCGTCCCGACGAAGCCGCCACTCTCTTGGATATACCCTGGGGTAAACAAACATAGATGTGGAAAACCCATGGTTTCCCTAGGAAGATGATCCACAAATGATGGGTTTTACATGGTTTTACCACATCGAACTGCAAACGTTTACGGCAGGGTACAGGTTCTTTTGCAAGTCTTCGGAGCTGTGTGGCAGTCCAAACTCACTAACAGTGATGCTACAAAGGCCAGTTTAATTGTTGAAACTTACATGGCTAAAGTATAACATGCCCAGTTCACAAAAACCAAGCAGAAAAGGCAAACATATAGTTACAACATAATATCATACAAAGCCACGTACTACAATGTGATACATATATAATATGAAATGATATTTAGAATTAGACAATAGAGCTAGAACAACAGAAACCAACAAAGAATATACACTAATCAAAACATACATCTAGAAGGAAATCAATCGTGGTTACATCCATGATTACATTTAAAAACACCATACATATAATTGTTTCATGTATAATACTTGTAGGGGAAAAATGCAATGTACAATTATCATCAAGTCATCAATCACCAATAAATGTAAGAATGCAAAATATACAAAAATACCCTCTGGTAATCAAACATGGCTGGAAAATCCACCATTGATGATGTTTCCCAGCTATATAGGGGATTTGCCTATTAAAACCTCCATTTATAGGGGATTTTCCTATTAAAACCTCCATTTATAGGGGATTTTTCCTATTAAAACCTCCATTTATAGGGGAATGTTCCTATTAAAACCTCCATTTATAGGGGATTTTTCCTATTAAAATCTCCATTTATAGGGGATTGTTCCTATTAAAACCTCCATTTATAGGGGATTTTTCCTATTGAAACCTCCATTTATAGGGGAATTTCCATTGCCAATGATGACTTCAACTTATTTTGGGAGGCTTCCCAGTCATTACGGGGGGCTCCCCAATAGCTCTGCGCCTCTTCGGAGAACAACTTCCGCACCTGGAGCGGGGAATGGAAAACAAGCCTTTGGCGTTTTAACTGCGGACGTTGCGCCAGATGTATCGATACACATATGTGTGTGTACATATATATATATATACATATACATATATATATATACATATATATATATATGTATATGTATAGATATATATCCCTATGGATCCAAGAATATACTTTCTTAGGAAGTGTTTGGGGTGTGATTTGCGGGGTGAAATGCCTTCTCAGAAGGCGTTTGGATCCACAGGGTATATATGCTATACATGGCTTAATGATTGAAATATAGCTATAACCACATTTACAGTACTGTGGGGCCATCTTCATAAACCATCCCCGAGTTATGTATCAGAGGGCTATTCATGGCTATTCTTTAAATCATCCCAAGTGGACGAACACATGTCCAATATCAGTGCCACAACCATACTCATTGGAGTTATAACCAACTTTGTCTAGGGGGGGCCATATGGGGCCATATTATATTCATACCTTTTTTCCAGTAATACCCCCCCTTCATTAGAAACTCTGGTTTATCCTTGGCTTCGTTCATCGCTGGAACCCATGGTATCAAACATTGAGTGAAGGGATCAATAAGACATTGAACCAACTGGTGATATTCCATGTTGAGGAAACCAAAAATTGGGGTACTGGAGCGATATGTTTCTAAACTTCCAAAGTATACAATACATAGATGTGGCGTGGTTAGTTATATCCCGTCCTAACTGGACCTACCCACCTAAGTAGGGGGGCAATGGGAGGTACTTTACAGTAGCCACCATGGGGGCAACAAGGGCTTGTCATTGAACAATCAAAGATGTAGCAGTCAGAAGTCTCTCCCAAGGCTTCTTACACGGCCGCAGTGGCAAACATCTGAAAATCGAGATATAGTTCGATGCCGAAGCCTGTGTCGTGATTCTTCAATTTCGAGCGCGGTTTGTGAAAAACCATGCTTGCCGCGGCCCCGATGCCGAACGCGCCGCCTTGGCGGAGACGGGAGTTTTGGACGGACACGGATAGTCTGCGACGCGTTCTCCTTTCCTGCGCCTTCTCCTTGAGGGTGCTCCTGGACCTCCAGGGCATTCAATGTGACTGGAATGACAGCAGTCAGCTGCGATGGGTCGACATCCTGTGTCATGACCGAGCGTATTCCTGGTCGGTATCGATCAAATCAACTGCCTTGAAGTGATACCAGAAACGCGGCTTGACATATATCGCCTTCACCCGAGCATAGATCTATCAACGAGACAGCAGAGATAGCACCCTTGACTCCGTGGTCGACCTCCATCAGACACATGGCTGTTGTGGAGCTGGACTAAACAAGTCATACAATAAACATATCCCCTTTTTGGATAGATGACAATACCACATTCATCACAAGTAACTGCGCATGAAAGCTGCAGGATGTGGGGCATGTGACCATCTTACCTTGAGTGGTGAAATGTGTGCTTATTGATTTATAGCCACAAAAAACATGTCAATATGTCTACCTATTATTGGAGGTCCTTCAGCCAACTTACCTAGTATAAATCAAGCATCATACTGTAAAATACATTGATGACTTTTGAAACCATCTCATGATTAAGATTAATAGAATATGTGTTATTTCTGTGGGTACCTACTGTTGTGGCCCTTTACCAGTAATAAGTCAGCTATAACATGTTAAAACCCCACTTATGGAATGTACCCCATAAACATATAGCCTCAAAAATAAAAATATTTGGTATTTTGCATTATTTCGGGCTTGAACTCTAAGGTAGCTATATTTTTTGATGTTTCAAATCGTAATCGCCGGATGTCGTTGCTGCCGTTGCCTGATCCATACTGAGGGCATGCATCAGTTCCTCAGTGACCACACACGGACGGCCCCTTGCGAAAACTGGGGGAGGGAAGGCTTGGGGTTGCTGTAGTTTGGTAACCAATGAAACATGTGTTTTCATTTGTTTTCATTCGTTTTTATTTGTTTTCATTGTTCATTTGTTTTTGTTATTTTTCATTTGTTCCAACCCCAAATGGTATCCTACTAGATATCGTCCTGGTTCTCACACAGGAATAAGATTTCACCAAGACGACTTTCGATTTCAGCAAAGGTTCAAGCAACATGTTGGCTCAACCATAGTCGTTTGCCGCGAAGCAAGCAATGTGTCTGAGATTCCGACCATGTGTTCTGTGTGTGTGTGTTTGTGTGTTCGGGTGATGTGTGGGGTGGTTGGGGTGGTGGTGGGGCTGGGGAGGGGTGGGGGGGGTGATAACGTTCTTTGGTCTTGCCTTCCACCATGTATCCGCAGCCGTTTGGTAAAAGTGATTCTCACTTCTCACTGGTATTTGCAGCGCTTTTGAACATGTTTAATCATTTTTATGTATTTTCATGTGTTTCATCATATGTTGTCTTAGGTACAGTATTGATTTTCAAAGTGCAGATCAATGTGTTGTGAAGACAGATTTTTTGTAGTCCAAGTCTCCGTTCCAAGTCTCTATGTTTGGTTGTAGTGACAATCACATACGTCTTGAAACTTCTGTTTTCATCTCAAATGTACACACAGATTTTTCCGCCTATTTTGGGGAAAAAAAAGTCTTCACAACACATCGATCTGCGCTTTGAAAATCAACACTGTACCTAAGACAAGATATGATGAAACACATAAAAATACATAAAAATGTTCAAACACGCTGCAAATACCAGCGAAAATCACTTCTACCAAACGGCTGCGGATACATAGACAAAACCTTCAATTCAAATAGATCTCAGAAAACCACTTCAAATTATCGGCAAACGAGAGCGGCAAACGCAACATGTTGAACAAATAATGGGATTTCATCAGGGAAAAAAAAGGAATTGTCAAGACGCATGAGGTGAGAGTTCCATTGCCACACGCAGAATGTACAACATCAATGGCAAATTATCGCAAAACAAAGCGAAGCGTACAATTAAACAAAGTAAACAGTAGTAAACTCTTGTTTCACAAAACACCTGCTAGCAATATTGCATTGAACTGATACACATAGACAGAAACGCACCGACAATCCTGTGGGAGATGTCCACCCACATACACAACAGCTGAACAACTGGGAGTGAACCACCTGGAGGTTTCCTTTAATGAGGTACTCCCAAATCATCCAAGTCATTAGACCATGACTTCGCGTTGAAACCTATGGGCCTATGGGGACTTGGGGATCCTCTATTTTGAGAAACCTCGAGATCTATTGATGATCTCAACCCATCTCCCCCCAAAAAAATGCAAATCGAGGTCATCCAAGCATTTTGGGATAAACAATCAGACAAAAACACATAAGCTGAACCCCCATGACTCTACATCCTGGACCCCCTACATAGCCCAGTTGGTTTATAAACCCCATGAATACTATAGTCACAAGTACCGTACACCATACTAGTTGGAGTTTTGATTATAGATATTGTCAACGATTTAGCATAATTTGGCTATCGGGTCCCACATTGTATGTTCTGTCATACATCAAACGTTTGCTGATGTTTCCGGCTAAGAATCCCCATAGCAAATGAGATCCCCACATAATCTTTATCAGACGATCCTTCCAATGACCCTATGCCACGTAGATAGACGTTGGCTTATGGCTGGGCAAACGACATATGGTGGATACAAGTCCATTCGGTGGGTTTATCAACATTGCCTTCAATATCTTCAACTGAGGGGCCAGCTGTGTACCACTTATATCCACTGGTTATTTAACATAGCCATGGAATAGCTGGCTAATTTTGTATGATTTTCCCAGCTAGAAACCTCCATTTCTAGGGGAGTTTCCATGGCTATGTTAGTCATAACCAGAGGGTATATCTTATATCCACTAAAGTATCCCAAACAAATGAGGATTCGCCTTGTCTTTGTACCTGCAAGTCGGACCTGTCCGACCTGCGTACACCCCAAAAAAAAGCTGTTCCCGACACACCAAATATTTGGAGGATCATTCCTCTTGGCAACTGATTAAATCTGATTCAATCTGATTAACAACCTTGGCTACCAAGTCTACTAAGTGGGCTTGCCCCATGCACAAGTGGTTTGTATATGGCTATTAACCAATGAGTGCGTTACGAAATTTAGGATCAGTGGCTTAACCATTTCAGTGTCCACCAAAAAACATCCCGTGAGTTTTTGTGGGATGATCCTCCAATCCCTGTGCAATCCATTTACCTCCAATACCTATCAATTCCTTTCAGTTCTTTTCCAGTGTATCCTTCCAAACGCATCCTGATCATGGTATTGACTGCAGGAAAAAAAACGAATTGTGTGTGTGTGTGGGACTGTGCGTTTGTTTCATTGCGTCATTGAAAAGTGTTTGTAAATGTCGCCTCATTGCAATCTGCAATCAAAAAAACGATAAAGTACCCCTTCACCAAACGGTTTGACCAGGTATTTACCCAAATTAGGTATGCTGATCAACCCCCAAGTGTTCGCAATCTTTCAAAATCAAATTCCCTTCACCATCTTTTCCCAAAGTCGATGCGCATTCAAAGTAAGATGTAATTATACACCACATCACTCCTATGTGTATCAGAGTATCCATATGCCCTGTGGATCCAAACACCTTCTGAGAAGGTATTTCACCCCCCAAATCATACCCCAAACACTTTCTAAGAAAGTACTTGGATCCATAGGGACGTATATTGCGTTCTAATTTGGTCATACCACGTTTTGTCAAACTTACAATGCCTGGGTCCCACACTCCACCTTGCCCTGTTTCCAGATTGGACCGCTCGCACTCAGGGGACCCACGGGGCCCCAGCTCCATACTGCGGATGTTGGCTGATCAGCCACCCGCTTCGGAGCAACTTGATGCGTCCCTGCGTGGAGGTCTGTGGGTCTGGTGGGAGTTTCGATTCTACATTCTTTTAGGGGGCAGTGAATAGATACATTGCTTTATAGTTGCAAGAACATCAAAATTGATGGTAGTTAAATCTACACTTGAATAAATTTGTGTTTATAAACCAATTTCTTGGCCAATCATGGCAACATTTAGTTCTGCAGCCAGTCATTTTTATGGTGCCCCCGTTTGTGGTGGCCCGCAACTAGTTAAGTTGATGGATTTCTGATGATTTCTGTAGGTTTGCTTTGGTTTATGTTACTTAGATATCAGAGGCTGGGTAATGAATACTTCACTAACTTGAAAAGTTCGGCTATTTTGGGATTATTCCATATTTTGAATCGTTAATTCCATAGATTTGTTTCATCATAAAATTTCCATTTCCCTATGGTTGATTTTTCATCACATTGGATTGTGTCTACAGGTAAATCGTTGGTTTTCTAATCAAGTCCAAATAAATGTGTTTACGGCTAATTCCCAATGTTTTTATTCATGAAATCCTAACTTACCATAATTGAGTTCTACCTGTTTCTTCATCAAATGCGTATTTTCATCCATCCTCCAAGGATGGTCCGATGGGATCCCGCACCATCGGGCAGCTCACTGCCTTTGGTGCCACCTGCGTCTGTGCCCCTTCTCGCCATCTGGCGATGGCAGACAGAGCAGCTTTCACTCTGTCCTTTCGGCTTCGGCTATTCTGGGATATTCCATGATAATGCCCCTTACATTCACCATTATTACATCGGGCTCGATCCGTGAACGTCCAACAGGCGGAAGCACCGCGACTTCAACCGTCCAATGCATCTGTGGTTGCCAACGAGCCCACTGGTCTGGTTGGTGGCCTTTCCGATCTAGCTGCAGTTTTCGATGTTGATCTACCATGCCTACCATGTCTTGGAGATACCCTCTGGTAAACGTTTACATAACGAACTGGAAAATCCCCATTTAGCTTGGAAAATCAACTATTTCTATGGCCATTTTCAATAGCAGACTGTTAGTTTACCAGAGCGTAAACTAACCTTACACAAAGTAACGATCTGACCAAGGTAAATCATCTACCATATTCTACCCAAGACAAACCATAGCAAACCTAGCCACAAAATGACTTACCTATCATCCTATCTTGGAGACCCCATGGCATCTAGACGATTTCTCACCTTTTCCCGCAAGGGTGCCAAACATGAATCCATGATTAAAATTGGTAGTTTTTATTCATTGTAGGTTTTCCCAAACTTATTTGATATGTTCCCGAGCATGAATTGTCTTACAGTCTTACGCATATATTACTTTATTCACCCAAATACTGTATATCTATGTATAAATGTAGCTAGCCATTTTATCCATTTCAATTATACACACATTGAGATATCATTCCCCAAATAATGAACGTATACAGTGATATGTATGTATACAATTGTATATACTATACCACACATATGTATATATACACACTATATATATATATATACACACTATATATATATATATATACACCATAATCATTTGAGGATTCTTATACCAACTATACATCCATATTCTATCCATTGAAAGCCTGATTCCTCAAAACATGGTCAGGCTGGCGCCTGCCGCATCTTGGGATGTCGCACGAAGGAACCCTCCGGGAGCATGACCCAGGGAAACTGCCAGCGCTTCCGCAGGGGTAGTCTGGGGGATTTGGGATCAAAATAATGGAATATAATGGGATTGTAATGGGGAAACAAATCATACTTCGATTTTAGGTTTATCAATGGATTTGTTTAAGGGATTTTTAGGGAACATCTGCAGCAAAACATGGTTCTCACTTCTCACTCCCCAATTGTCAGGGTTTCCTGTACATTCTACCTTCAACCAAATACTGGTGGAACTGTTTTACCCAGGGAAGCACCTAGGGACCTTCAGCATTGGACTACACCGATGGGGAGGATGAGGTCTTAACGGGGGACATCATGGGAATCTCATGGGATTTTACCATGATCATGATCATCAGGGTTGCTCCCTGGCCAACCCCATATCCATGGTGGCTTGCAGCAACCCACCAGATCCTTTAACAGCTCAGCCCGGAGGAAGGAGGATCATACACTGACAACCCGAGCTATAAGTTGGTGTAGATAATTGGAGTTATGGGTGCAATGGAACCTAGTAAACCTGTATATACCCTCTGGTAAACTAACATAACTATGGAAAATCACCATGTTGAATGGGAAAATCCACTATAAATGGCCATTTTCAATAGCTATACATTTAATTACCAGAGGGTACACCATTTCTGGACTATGGTAACCCATGTAGATTCCCCAGTTCAACCAAACACCACAGCACCCTGGCTCTCGGAGATTCTTGCTAGCAACAAACTCTCCTATGTTGGGGTGTATATAGTATATCACGGTCTGACCCCGAGGACAAAATCCCAACCTGCAGGAAAAGGGGAAAACCAATTCAATGACAGTATATTCCAGTAACACTGACTGAAGATATTATCCGACAACCAATCATCTATCCCTTTTTGGGGTGAACCATAGATTCTCACGCAATGTGGAAGCCCCAATTCCATCCAGTGGTTTCGAAGCTCACATTCTCCATCGAAATGAGCATAAATCAGAGCCAAACAGCATCCGGTAATCAAGCACTTATAATCATCTAAAGATGATTAAAACATATTTAAATTGATTTTTTCCATTAAAACCTCCGTTTTGATCGGTAATTAGACCATCCATTGGACCCAGCTTGACCCAGCTTGACAGCCTCCAAAAGGCTGGCTCCCAATACATCACCTTCTTGCAGAAGCCTCATGAGTCACGCTGATCCACCAAGTCTGGTTCATAGGTGGGGTTGGAACCTGGTTGTAATCCGGTTGTAAATGAGATAAAGCTGATGAGCCAGGGCTATACTAACAACTTACTACAAGGTGGTGCCGACAAGTGAAATCTGCAGTTACACCCATAGATTAGTAGTACTTATGTACGCGGCTTTTTCTGTGGGGTTGTAACCAACTTAATATGTTGCATGTCTTGGGAGTGTCTGAGAAAAGGGGTGTGCCCATATGTGCCCATACAATTGGTCATGTTCATGGGATAATTTTGATGAACCTCTCTGGCTTGCTGATTCTTAAGCTATGCCCTATGAAAATGGAACGTTTAATTGCCGCATAATCCCATTTATAACCATTCATACGTAGTTAAGGGCTTTAACTGTAGGCTATGGGCCAAACATTGAAAATCCTAAGCTTCGATTTGCTGGCCAAATTCCCTGTGATTGTGGGATACGAACCTGTACCCCCCATTTCTCCGCAAATCTGTCTCAAAAAAATACCCTATTGCCTTCAGGCTTAGTATCTAACATCTAACATGTACTTGGAAATAGATTCTAACAGTCTAACAGTCTACACGTCTAGAAATAAACGATTGAATGGTAGTTACATGTACATCCAAAAGATTTATAGTGAGTTAGTTGAACATCAACTGTTGTCAACTAATGTATCCAAAAAAATGGAAAACCATTTGGTCCAGTGTGGTCCAGTAGTTACTGTGTGTTTTAAGCCCATACCCTACAGTAAATGCACAGTAGATGTACAGTAAAGTAAGGAAATTATGAAAGAAAATCCATTCAATTATATTATTTACAGAACATTTTCTAGCAAATCCATTGGTTTGCCCATTATGGGTTGACTGAAATGGGGTGCTTCCTGTTTTTTTTAAATCAACATAGAGGGGTATAATTACGTTGTACACCATTTTCAGACACACCCATGCTATCATATCTATCTGGATAAGCTATATTATATAATATTATATATACATATAAATATAGTACTCTAAATCACCAACCTGAAGTAAGGTCATTTTCGGATAGTTATGCCAATCCATTCACCATCCTGGCAGTGACGTCGCAGTGAGGTCCTTATAATTTCTCCAGAGATGATTCCCATCCATATTCCCATTATCTTCCCACTTAAAATTGGCATAAAATGTCCATGATATCCCCACGATATCCTCATTGTATCACCATTGTTGATGGTGGAAATTCCCATGGAAATTCGCTCTGAGCCACCCTGGGGTATCACCAATCGGGTCACCGGTCCCATTCTGGGCCAACAGACCCAATGATTTGTCCGTCGTCCAAGCTCTTTCGGTCCAAGACAAGGACCATGGGAGACTGGCGGAAAGCTGGCAGCTTGGTGGTAGCTACTGCAGGGTGCATCTTTCTGGATGTCTGTCACTGAAGTGAGGAATAAGCAACACACATATTAGCGATGTAAGGCACTTTTATGATAGGTATACAATTGGATGTATGTGTGTATATATATATATACATATTATTATACAAATTATATAACTAACCAACAACAATGTAATTAAGAGTGGATGATACCTATACTACATACTATATTGCAAAACAGTTATGTGGCATACCCTCAGTTCTATAGACTGGTGGTTTATGAATTGTAAACCACTTCTCATGCCTGCGGTCCTGCACAATTACGATCCATGAATGGGGGTACCCCAAAATGGATCGTTTATAACGGAAAATCCTTCGGATGATTTGGGGATACCAATATTTTAGGAAACCTCCATTTGGGTCTCGATCAGTTTTAAGAATTCACTGAGAATTTTGATGCAAAGCCAGGTCAGATAGCTAGCGGTCGGAGGAAATGGCTAAGATCAGTGGGGTTCAACAGCTGGAAATTGATCGTTGGATGCGGGGAACATCATCAACACAGCTATGGGCGGCCTGGGGTCTGGCCCTGGTCCCTTGTGGGTGAACTGGGCTGAGGCTGAAATTTGCTGTGTCTGGAAATGGGGTTTTGCATGGCTAAGCTACAGATTCTACCATCAAGAACCCTAAATTCAGACATACCCCGCTTAGATGGGCCATGGAGTTAGCTACATTTTCAAACATAGCTGGAGTTTGTTCAGTGTTGCCAGCTATAATTAGCTAATTGGGCCCATCTAAGCCACGTTTCACACAGCATGTGCTGCCTGGATAGCGAAGGGCAAGCGGTTCAACGCGAAGGTATTGACCTCAGCTGTTCGGGATCCATTGGGGGATTTCGATCAGAAAATCTCGTCGGTCAATGGGAAAATCATGGATGATATGATATATGTATGTATGTATGTATGTATCTATCTATCTATCTATCTATCTTACTTATGTGTATAGATATATATACCCAAACATGTGATATTTATAGTGATTTTGCGCGCATTTGACACTGTAGTATGTAATCCATATTTATATGTGCTTGGGAAAGTCGATTCGCAGCTCCAAGTGGCTATGACGGCTATGAAAACTAGAGAGAATGGACAACCATCGCTCTGAGCCGCTCGGCTGATAGCTACAACTGGGGCTTATCCCATTTATGGGAAAACTCACCATGTGTTTCATGAGGATTCAACCATTCTTTATAAGTAGCTTTACCATGGTTTGGCTGGTGGATACAACTGTAGATGGGTGAGCATAACTCAACTTACAGCATACCATCTGGTAATTTAACATCGCTATTGAAAATGGCCATAGAAATAGTGGATTTTCCCATTAAACATGGTGTTTTTCCAGAGCTACATTAGTTTACCAGAGGGTATCATTATTACCGTAGTAAAAATCATCGGGATTCAACCCCCCCTCCAGGTCAGTCCCCAAACAGCCAGCAAGGTCACCGGGGGCGAAATCCCCATGGCATCGATTGGCCATCTAGCAACGATAGATAAATGGGGGATATTGGGGGATATTCTACCATGGTCAAATGGGATAGGACAAATCACTACAATTAAAGGGATAAGGTGAAACCAAATCATATGAAGTTGGCACCTCACTTCCAAACCACTGTCCCAGGTCGCTGGAATCAGTATGGTTCAGATATATCGCTAGGTGGGAGCTATATGGAGCTATCATGGGGGATACAAACCTTACAATCTGGTAAATTAACATAGACCCTGGCAGATAGGAATTGGAAGATTAGTTTCCTCTAAAAATATATAGCTATTCTCAGGGTCTATGTTAATATACCCGAGGGTACAATCTGGTGTAAACCATCGTTTTTGGAGTTGACCAACTATCGTTCGTGGGGCCCCACAGGGTCCATCTACCGGTCAACCCCAGATCTTTCGCAATTTTAGGCCGGGAAATCCAGCTCAATTTTCAAGCGCAGCTTGGCAGCTATAGCATCCTCGCTACTGCTGGAGGTGTTGATTATTGAAACACAAAAAAAAAACATCCGGCATATCTTACAAAAAAATACTGCTTGTGCTACTGGTTGGTAATGTCTTACCGAAAACATAAAAACAATATTGTGAAACACAGCACACAAAGAAAAGGTGACCTTTAGACACACATGCCAATACCATTCACATCTCTTCACCATAGTCCTCCATTTCAATCCATTTCATATATTACCTATAGACACTTCATTTACCCCAAAAAAAATTGTGTCTACCCAAATATTTCCAGTGTTTTTTCAGAGTTGTGTGGGTCCCTTTAGTATTTTAGCTTTTAAATGCTTTTAACAGGATATATGGGAAGTCAACCTTCTTTATTCCTTCATAAACCAACAGAAAATCTGTTGGTTTCTGATGGCTACAATCCATCAATCCATCACTAGGGTTCAGCCAATCGCAGAGGGCACGTTCTGGGAATTCAAGGCCTTACAAAACCAAGCGGTATACAGTACTTTCTGTTACACTTTGCCATGATCATTTGCCACAAAAAAATGGAGAGTTGGTAGTTTTGTTGAACAGATGGTATTTTTTTTGATATGTTTGGACTTAGGCTGAGTTCTGTAGATTTGGATGGTCATCAAAATGCCAATCCAAACTCAGTCAGTGTCTAGCAAGTAATTTTATCAATCGGGCAGCATATCTAGATTTGAGGGCAAGAACATCCAAACATTCAAGCAGGTATCCTCCTGTAGTCAAACGTGGCAAAGGACAGTCCATATAATTTTCTCGGGAAAGCCTCCATTCAAAAAGGGATTTCCCAGCCATGTTTCACTTGCGGATGGTATTTCTACATGGTGCAATACCCAAGCCATTTCAAAGTCACACACCATAGAATTAGGTAAAGAAGCGACAAATATGGCGATGAATCGAAAGCCTGGTGCCCTAGTGAAGAAAAGGCTGGTACATGGATATCATATAACCCCTAACCTATGGTGCAATAGGTTTTGATCTGTTTCAATATTGAAATTACACGTGCATGTTTTTTCAAGGCGTCCCTGCATCCATAAGATCGATGTTGGTTTGACAGCAACAACTTCCCATATTTGCCTTGGTTCCATGCTTACCTCACCCTTTCGGGGACCTTGTTTGTAGTAAGAAACCAACACATCCACATCGTCCCGGACTCATGTCTCCGGATGAATGTTTCTTTGAACATTCGCGCAACTCAAATGGGTCGCTGGTTCTGCAGCAAGTTCCATTCACAACTGGGGATGAACTTCTGACTTTGAATCGCGCTACAAACATCAGATCAGCAATAGCAGAACACATGGTACTGTAAAGGTCTGTTTTTAGCGGAACAATGTTCTTGTCCATCATCTGAAGTCATCGTTGGATCAATGTTTGGTGTGGAGACCTCCACTGACAACTTGCACAAATAATTCTGAGTAGAACAAGAGATTTGCATAAGAAATGTCATTGGTCTTATTTGTCACCGTTGCTGGTTCTTTAACGTAGCTCACTGGAGAATCACAATTTTTCAGAACGGTAAATCATTGAACGAAATGATTGTAAATGGGCCATGTCTTCATCCATTGTTTTGGGAGTGAATACGTCAGTCTCCAGGGTGCTTGGGGACCATCCCACTTTGGAGCCGACCTATGGGCCCATGGGGCCCCTGTCTACGAAACCATAGGAAAACATAAAAAAAGGTGATTTAACCAAGAAATATGGGGATATCTGGTGACCTAATGGTATCTATAGCTGCTTCATGATAGCTAAGGACTGGTTGAAATGACTCCTATTTCACAGTGGTTTGTGGCACGCAATTAAATACCTATAGTATTCATGGGGTTTATGAAGCAACGAACATACCTGAAAAGCCCCACTAAGTATAGATACAAAATGGATCTGTCTGAAAATCGGGTATACCCATGTATACCCCCAAATAGCCATCTGGGAAAATGATCATCAACCATTAAGTTTAGGATACAATGTTTTCAGACCCAGATAGGATAATCATTCGAAACTGCTCTGCGTTTGCAGGTGTCCAATTGTTGCAAACTGTTCTCCACCAGTTGATAATAAGGAATACATTGAGCGCATTAGTGAAGTAAACCCACTAATGAACCATCCACAATTGGGGCTTGTTGTTGGGTATACCACTATTTGAGATGATTTACAGTTTTTTGCAATAGCCCCCAAATGGTTGAGAATTGAGGTTTATTTTTGGGTTTTCCAGCATTAAGTAGGCGATATTGCAGATATGCTACAATTGGAACATGAGACATTCTCAGCCCATACCAGCCACGCCAATCGGAGTGAAACTGAACCTGTTCGCTAAACTTGTAGCACCTGCCTGAGCAAGAGAAACAGTCTATGGTCAAGCATTGAACCTTTGCCAAATTGATTTTAAAGGTTTGAGAATGCCTCACAAGACAACTGCAGGTTTTCTGCGTCGTTGGATCTGTCTATATCCTTCCAATCTCTCCGATGTTGTTTGCATACTACTCTGCCCATATATAATTGCATTGCGACAAAAGTTATTCTCCAAATACTAAGTTACTAACGAGGATGAAAACGTCTATAGATTGAACCTCCTTCTTTGTTCTTTGCTTTAAAGCACCCCAGTTGTTTTGCTTCGATCACCATGCTCGTCACTGAAAAAAAAAAAATCTTAATTCTTAAGCTATATAAGGGATTACAGCGGTTTCTCTGAAAATAGGCTACCCCAAACTCCTATTTTGTGGATCATCATTTCCCAGACATAGCCATTTGGGGATGAAATAGCTTCAATCCACCACGTTCAGGCCCATCTCTATTTTCTGTTCAGTACTTTTCTCCTCAAATTTCCATGTTCTTTCTTGAAAAACCAAGCATGTTTTGTTGACCAACCATTTACCCTCTTATTCAACAGTTCGGCAGGGAAAATCCCCGAACTCAATGGAGGTTTGTAGCTGGAAAAATCATCAAAAAATAGCCGTTTTCCATGGCTATGTTAGTCATAACCACAGGGTATGCCTGGGATGCCATGAAAAACACATCGCGGATCGCTGCCCTCATCGGATCGTCTTCGGCGGCTCGGGGTAGTACTGGCGCAGGTTGGGCAATGGAGCTCATCTTCATCCACAACGTGGGTACATTGACCTAGTATTCAATCTTCAATTTCAATTTGATGCATTGTGCATATTCACACTGTCATTCCATTATGTTGGTTGATAGGAAATCTCATAATTTATGGTCTATGATAATCCCCAACAATCCCCAATGTAGAAAGGATAGGTTACCAATCCCCCCAACTAATCATCAACCAACCATGGTGTTTTTCACGCAGCCACTGCTTGTTGATCTTTGGTATCTGGGGCTCCCAAGCATCACAGAGACTCACCGGTTTGCGCAGACCTGGCCGGTTGAAAAACCCTCGTCAGTGAGAAAAAAGTGCCAATTAAGAAAGGAATCCAACTATATAGTGGATGATAGTGGCTTGTCTGAAAATCGTGTGCCCCAAAAACTCAAAGGATTGTATCAATTATATCATATTGGATTATCACCAATTTCCATATTGGCAGATGGTCATTTATGGGTCTACCCCATTTTCAAACACGCTCATATGGATTATGTCACAATTCAATCTGACATGTCTGTGGATTGGGATGGCTTTCCCTACCATGGACCAGATCATGGTAAGTACCACCCGATGATCCAGCTGAAGGGTAACTCCATTCACTGCAAGTCTCATTGTTTCAGCATGGTTCAACTCCGATTTTGTGGTGAAGCAAACCTGGCCATACTATGTTATACTATCCTTGGTTATGTTATATTATATGTATGTATATATATATATCACAGTACAATAATGATACACCGACTGGATCACTTACTTCGTGATCCATCTATCTACATATGTATATATATATATATGTATATAATATAGCTATATATATGTATACATTTGTAGTAGCTTATACAGTCATATTATGAATCATGCTGAATCATATCATATTCCCATATATAGCAACAAGTCGTTAAAATCCCCTAGACGCTGGGAGATCTGAGAGTGGCGTACGTCGAGGTGGGGCCATGCCAGCCATCAATTCTTCCAGCGCCTGGCACCCCAGGGGCCCCAGGTAGGGTGGTACCCAGTTTCACCAACAAAAGTTGGGATTTATATAGTTATATATATATATATATATCAAGTTGATGTTATCTAAATATAAAACCTCATATCATTTAGTTGATTTTATGTTAGCTAAATTAAGTTGATTGGTTGAACGAATTCTCCAATAACCGCTGCGTTTATGGTGATGAACTAAGTATAGTGGGGGTAATGAACCAACATGATTGGGGGACCACCTTGCAGAAAGTTGACCTGGGAAAATGAATGGTTCATGAATAGTTTATGCCGGGTGGTAGATTTGGGATCTTACTTTGGGGTTTCAATGGCAACATGACCTTGAAACGGTGACATGGTTGTTGCTGGGGAGTTTCGATGAGATCTATCTTAATGGGTGTTCCAGTGTGCCGCTATAAAATCAAATTTGCAGATTGTGCTCACAAAAAGATATAAGGAACTGCATAAGGACTTGCATCCTTATTGAACATAATTCTAATGGTTCCCCAATCCTCGGTTGTCATCTTTTTTTATGGGGAGGGTCTATGCATTGACAACTACAAATGATTGGGACGATGGTGCCAGGTTTTACAAGTAGTTGGGGCCTCTTATTGCGCTGTGCAAAGCATTATTCACTAGAGGAAAATTGTGCTACATTCCATCCGCTTCAGGATGATTTGAGAGGTAAATAGACTACATTTTTAAACATGTGCAGAAAACATACAGTATGTACCGAATTTGGAATGGCTCTACACAAATTTGCACTCAGATACATAGAGTTGTACACAATATATATATATATAGAGAAATACATGTGTATATATATATATATATACATGTATATATATATATACGTGTTTCCATACATACATATACATATGTATATATATATATATTTAAATATATATATATATATATATATTTACATGTATATATATATATTTACATAATATATATATATATCTACATATATTCTGCATATGTAAATTAATATGCATAAAAACTATGTATGTATTAATATATATATAGAATACATATTTGTGCAACATAACTGTGCATAATATAGATATTGTTTTAAGTTCATTTCACGATCATGAGAAACTAACCAGTCAGCGCAACGCACTAGAAAAAAGGAAAATAAGCTCCATAATTTGACCATGGCGCATCTGGGATACGCCCCATTAACAGAAGGAGTATTCACCGAATGGAATTCCGAAATCCTCTGGTTTAAAAAGCAACCGAAGTATAGATGTATCTACTATTCACCCTAGGTCGACTATAGTTATAAAACTACAATTTTCTACAGTCGTTTTCTTGGTCTAATCACAATTTTCCCACCTCTATTTCTACTATATTATGTATATATATATGTAATATAATAATATATATGCCATTATGTATATAATATAGTATATGCCATTATGTATATAATATAGTAGCCAGCAAAAAAGTGAAAACAGCTTCCCACAGAAAACGCTTTTTCCATTCAAATCACCAAATGATAAGTCAGAAAAGACAGAACTATCATCTTTTTTGGTGGTTACCCTCTGGGAAACTAACATAACTATGGAAAAATGTCATTTATAGTGGATTTTCCCATTAAACATGGTGATTTTCCGCTTATGTTAGTTTACCAGAGGGTAAATTACCATCGCTTTTCTTGGTTCCCCTCCCTCCATCACCGCTCTGCGCGGTGAGCCTTTTGTTCCAGATCCAAGTCCTTTCTCCGCTGCTGGTCCTTCAAGCGTCGCTTCTCCTGGCGCGCCGCAGCCGCGGCGCTGCAGGTCCACCCGTATAGAGTTTGATAGCCATGTTTGATAGCAATAGTTAACATATCTATATACATGTTATCAGTTGGGATATGTTGGGATATCAGTATAGTGGTTATATAACAATTGTTATAGGTTACAGGCGTTATATCCAAACTTATGGTGGTGATTTACCATAGTTGTAGCCATTCATAACCCCAGCTGCACCCCCAAGTAAGACACGGAAGATGCAAACAAGTCCCCAGGTAGGGATGGGATTGCTTCATGGTGACATTGCTATCCAGCTCTTCAGTGGTTAAATCATCAATTTCACCATGTTTGATGGTTCATCCCCCTTTTGGCTTGGATTTGCTTACGGCAACCCCAAAAATATGAAACATATTCCCCACAGATTGTCACAGATTCCCCAGTCGACTCAGCAAATCCAGAAAAGGGATGATGTGACCCATGGATCAAATGGTGACAGAGCGAATATAGAAAATCATATCATTTCAACCAGGTGTATAACCAGAAGATGTTGGCACCGAAGAACGATCTGCTGTTGCTGCAGAACCTATATGGCTTCTCCGCAGCATCCTACATGGCTTGGTGACTACGCTTCAGGGTCTGGTTTATGAACCCATCCAGCTGTGATACATCCGCGATAAATACCATCGTTGGCCTAGTTGTGGTGTAAGTTACCTCTCAATTACCTCTCAATTACCTCTCAATTACCCCTCATCATATGTATACATAATATATGTATACATAACATGTATATATATATACACATATATGAATGTTTTTTTGCTAAATCCCAATGTTGTTCATTGTTGAATATATTTGGATCGGTTGGAGTAATGCACCGACCTGAAGTAGGACCATTTGGGGATAGTAGTGTGCCCCAATCAAAATCATCAAAACCAAGTACCCCAAATCGTCAATGATATTCCGCTATACATGATAACCAAGCTTAAGCTTAAACCCCCAAGTTTTGTACTTACACAATTTATGTCAAAAAACATGGGGGAGTTACACTTAAAAAGCTCGAGGTTTTGTTGGTATTGAATAGAAATACTCTCCGGTAATCAAACATGGCAATTGAAAAAGTATAGAAAACTCCTTGAACAACTCCTTGATATGGCTATGGCTCAAAATTATTGACCCTATAATTGGTTGGTTTATCTTCATTTATCATTAAAAATGATCATTTTTTGTACCATAATTTTGAGCCATAGCCATATACACATTTAAATCCCACTAAGAGTAGGATTTTCACCAAGTTTGATGACACCAGAGGGCATATCCATATCCCCTTCATATCCCATTATAACTATAATAGTGTTAACTTATATCCCGTTAAACCTAAAAGCTATCCAAGCTATTCACCATGAGTTTCATTGTAGTTATTTTTGACTTAACATAAACTCAACAGTTATAGGTTATAGTTCTATTTCCGACAAACTATACCCCAAAAAAAAAAAAAAAAAACATAATAAATAAACGCCAAGCCAAGTTGAGGCCACGCCGACCTCAGTGACTTTCATCCATTCTTCTGTGAGTTCACACACTTCCTTCGGCGATGCGGTCAGGTGAATGGGTACATAATGAGATAAGAATGGGACATCCATATATGATGGGTATAACATTGGTATAAAATTTGGTATCATGGATATACAATGGGATAATGATTATATAAATGGGATATAATGAAATCTGAAATATATATGAATAGGAAGATATTCATATGGTTTTCATGGGATAATCATAAGATTCCAAATTGCCAGAGGGTACCTAAGTTGATTCAAATCCATGTTCTATTGACTATAGTAGTAGAATGACATCTAAGAATGAATGTCTCCACATGTTTTGAGGGTAAGTTGATTCAACGCTAAATTTAATCTACTATAATTAGCAGATTTACATGTAGCCGTAAGTATATAGTAACATCATGTTACATCTATCTATCTATATATCTATCTATCTATCTATCTATCTATATATATATATATACCAAACTATATCATACTATCATTATATCTACGATGAACCCATGATGTAAACCGAAAGAAAGCAACACATAGCTTTTCTCCGAGGCAGGGAAGATGCCGGGAATTTCCCGGGTTCCCAGCTCCCCTGCGGCTGAAGGTGGAACTTCTAAAGGTTAAGTAGAAATTGCCATTCTCCTCAAAAAAACAACTAAACATCTAAAGTCTAAAAGAATTATTTTTTGTGCGCTTGTACCGGCGAACATATGCACGTGTGCTTTTTGATTCACACACTATGAAAATCAAATAATTACTGGGGGAAGCCTAAGAATAAACCTCCAACTTGGGGATGGACCAACTTGTTACAACCCATTTCTGGCAGCTGACCACATTAGTATGACAATCACATGCAAATGGTTTATTGTGTTCAGCTACATAACATCAGGCATTCCTGGGAGTCTACCACGGGTCGCAAGAGTGGCATGACTGAAAGGGTCGATGATTGTCGATGTATCAAAACATATCGACTGGGCTTCCAAAACAGCATCACAAAAAAGTGTGTCTGGAATTGAGGTATACCATGAAAAAAAACATACCACTAACATGACTACTTTATACTTTTTCATAGGAAATATGATGATAACCAGTGGATTTCGAGCGATTTAGGGTGTACCCCATTCTCGGACAAAGCCAAATCAAAACGAATCAAGGGACAGTCAGTTGCTGGTAGCTGATGTGTATTTATCAAACCTTCGGTGTCATAAAAATCCCATGGCATGGCGTCCTGGGAACCCTCCAACTAAATATGGAGTTTTAAGTGGGAAAATCAAAGGAACATATCGAGAAATCCACGAACTAAATGCGGGTTTTGTAGCTGGGAAAATCATCGTTCCAGCAAGTTATGTTTGATTTCCAGAGGGTATATGTAACCATGATGTATCCACATCCCTGCAAGCCTGCAAGAGGGGGAGTTATTTGTGTTAGCTCGAATAGCACCCCAGAACTCAAATGACTGCTTGGATGGGCCATGGTGTTAGTTTACCGGTAAAGGGATATCCCCAAACAGTAATGGATTGGGGTCAATTCACTACTTATGATCACCAGTGACCCAACTGACCTATTTCCAAGGCTCATCTCAAATAGTTTCTTTGGTAGGATCTCCCAGTTGATGGATTATGACACTCCCCTTTTTTGTACAGGGTAGTACGACACCAAAATAACCATCAACCCTCAGGGGTGTCTTGCCTCCACTGTTCAGTAACATAATTATACATAATTATATAATTAGTAATAGCCGCTTGCATGAATGAAGCTTTCCTTGGCAGTCCTTCTCTCAGAGCTCGCTCCCCATGTTTGCGTCCTTGTCTTTCCACGCAATCTCAAATTGAGTAGTTCATAGGTCAGAGTCCAGACCTGGTCCGAATTTCTGATGAGACGTTCATGTACTGACCCTGTTTGAACAGCAGTAGTGATGTACTTTCGGATCTGAACAAGCCGTCTGGGACTGCGCTGTCTTGATGGCGGCTTGACAAACGGAAACTGCCTCTCACGCCGGGTCATTGAAATCCAGGCGCTTGCCTGGTTTCTCGTTCCTAAACAATCCCCAAGCAAACCCTTGAGCGAACCTTTGGGCCACTTTCTCCAAGTTCCCTGTGGTGATATGGCAAGTCACCAGCATCTCCTGGGGCCTCAAATCGGACTCAATTTCAGCGTTGAATCAACCATCATTTATCAGGTATATCACTAGGTTTCAATCGTCCAAAGCATCTTTGGTGGTTATTTCTCCCTTTGTCAAAACCATCTCTTCCCTTCGGCAGCCGGGGGTGTTTCACTTCCTCCTTCAGCCGACGGCGAGTGGTGTAGTAGCGTAAGGCGCGTTCTTTCGCTGCCCTCAGCCGAAGTAGATCGGATCCAACAGGTGTCCAGGGGGCAGAGTCAACTTGAGGCAGGAGATATTTGGTTTATGGTCATTCAATGGATGATATACCCTCTGGTTATTTAACATAGCCATGGAAAATCCCCTATAAATGGAGGTTTTAATGGGAAAATCATCCAAAATTAGCTATTTTCCACTGCTATGTTAAATAACCAGAGGGTAAGTGAAATGTCATTTCTGGTAACCAAACAGATAGACAGGATCATATCAAAACATCGTTTAGGATTGGATTCGTGTCGAACTTCTATCTTTTGGGGGATTGCTATGCTACAATAATATTGTAAGATTTTGTTTTGATAAGTTAGGTCATTTAACAGGTCCAAGCCCATACCTTTCAAGAATTGTAGAATCCAGTAGGATTTGTCAGGTTATTTAATGGTGTTCAAACCTCTAAATGGAGCGAATGTACATATGTATATATATATATATGTATATATATATATATATATGTACATATATATACACGTATATATATATATATATGTATATATATATATATGTATATATATACATATATATATATATATCATTGTTGACAACACCTATATTTTTCCGCTTCACCAGCCCTCTGAGAAAGCCAGGTGATGGTCAATCTAATTAGTTTTCAGTATGAAGGCAACAAACTCTGACACATCAACAGTTATGGGTACCAGTAGCTAATCATCCTAGTGACTAGCAAACAACCATGGCTGATTTCAAGCAAGTTTAGGACATTTGGGAGATGATTCAACAAAATCCAGATCTATGAGTCAGCTACTACCAGGCATGGTCACTACCAGGCTACCAAGTGAAATGATTGACAGAAATATACAGAGACTTGAAGAGAAAATGGACAAGTGGTAAACCACCAATCAGCTTCGGAGAATTCCACATCTTGTACAGGCTGAAAGTCTGATGAGTTTGATCGTATGGGAAAAAAAAATAGTACTGCCCGGGAAACAAAAACAGAGGGCCTATGGCCTATGACCTATGATGGGTTTCTCTTGCGTCCTCGGTAGGTTCCTTTCAAGATCCGAAATCCTGAACAACGGACATTGTTTGTGGAAGTTTTTGGGCCACAACATGCCACAACTGGTTGCCGTTCGTTGGCCATTTTCTAGTTGGTGATTTCAACCTCCAGTGAGAAGTAGATTTATGGTCACCCATCGAACTAAATAGTTCTATGATGTTCTATGCATCTTTTCAACCTCACTTAATCTGCTTGTAAACCATGGAAGACATAGATAAATGAAATCACCAGGCAGGCAGGGCACGCTTTTAATTGCGAAACAATCTGCTTCTCTAATTGAGAAAAAAAAATCAATTGCGAAAAAAAAACCAGGGACATTATTTGCGAAAAAAATGGTTTTGAAACAAGTACTACATGTATAAGTGAGGCAGCAAAAGCACATATTGCAGGCAATGCGTACTTTGAACCAAAATCAAACCACGAAAAGATATTGTAGTGCAGCTAGAATACGATGTATTTATTATGCACACCATTCGGATTTTGGCGATCGAAAAACATGAAGCCGTCGCATGAACTCAGCATAAATTCGACCATCCTTCTGTGGCTCACCGCTTCAGGACATGTCATCGTGCAGTGACTTGCCAAGCAATGGCTCTGTTTCTGGCGATTCCTGCACTGAATAGCTGCCATGCCTTCTTCACGTCAGCTTCACCATGCCGCGAGAGATTTCCAGACCAAGATCGCAGCCTTCTTGAATTTCTCTTTGGGTCAGTCCTATTCAGACACCGATATTGGCCAAGATGAC
This sequence comes from Symbiodinium sp. clade C Y103, assembly GCA_003297045.1. NCBI lineage: Eukaryota > Dinophyceae > Suessiales > Symbiodiniaceae > Cladocopium > Cladocopium sp. clade C. The sequence goes on from BGPT01000192.1 coordinate 48,772, forward strand.
ATTCTCATGCCCAAGCAAACATGTGTTGAAAAACAACAAAGCCCTCTGAGATATCTGCCGTGTAAAATATATCCTAAGGCATCATTTTCGCAAATAAGGTCTTTTTTGCAATTAGCTGATTTAGGGACTTTCGCAATTAAGATACCTCTTTCGCAATTAGGATATCATTTTCGCAATTCAAGCGCGTGCTAGTTTAGATGTCGTTTTGGATGTTCAGGTTTTGACGGCCATAGGGAGTACCAAGTGGATTATTGTGGATTTCGCTGATAATAATGTGATAAAACAAATTATATGTAATAAACAATCCCCAATGCTATCATCAGAAGGGTTACTATTGGGTTGACCACATTTCATTCCCCAATTTCTGGAACAAAATGAAATCATTATGAAACACTTTCAACTGTCCAACCAAAGTTTACCTTCGCACGGGCCCATGGTCAATGACAAAGCACTGGTCGAGATGTTCCCGACAACTTCGTTGTTCCTCCTCCCGTTGCTTCAACTCCTATCAGCTGCTGTGGCTTTCGCTTTGGCACCCGACGGCCAATGAAATGAGGTACCCTGCTGTGCCCCTCAAAACCACAACTGAGTAGTACTGAGCTGTAAACCAGGTCGAGGTGGTGCCCCATAGATGGGTAAGTTGGCTTATTCATTTCCCTAGTTTTACTACAATGTGAGGCCCCCTAGATAGCTAAGTTGGTTTATAACTCCAATAACTATGGTTTATGATACTTATAACTATCCTTAATGGGGTTTATAAACCAACTTATAACGTTTGGGGGCCTCACATTGTATGGATTCTGCTGGGGTAAAACCAACATTTGACTTGGCCAAACTTGGCCGCCAGGGCCTCATCATGGCTGGTGGTTTCACTCCGTGAAAAAAAACGTTTGTCATTGGGGATCATCTTCCCAATTCTGGTTAAACAATGGTAAACATGTCCAATGTGAAACCACCAACATGCAACTATATATATATATATAGAGACATACACTGGGAATATATGAGAAAACAACTACATATCATGCCTTACATCCTACCTCCCAATTATATTACTGTCAGCTATGGAATCAGGTGTGTCAGGTGCTGACCGAGGACTCTTGAAGCCGTTCCCACCAACTATCATCCAGGAAGACTCGGACTTTTACCAATTGGGGGTTTCCTAAAATGGAGGTACCCAAAAATGGATGGTTTACAATGGAAAATCCCAAACCAAAATGGATGAGAACTGGAGGTAGCCCTATTTTAGGAAACCACTAATTGTTGTAGGTACTTGGAGGGTCTAGGTACTGACAAGAATGGGATATGATATGCTACCCCTAACGTGTTGTTTTTTTCCTGGCTTCGGCGCTTTCTGGATGATCTGTGACATGATCCTTCACCAAATAAGCAATTGCTGCATATTCTCCAGGAGTTTCATCATCATATTTACATACGTCATGTATTCCTCGGTTATATCAGTTTATTCCCACCATTGTTTCAATGGATTGGTGAATGGGAAAATTTTAACCGGAAACCATGGATTTTCCCATCAAATATAGGGGTTTCCGGTTAAAATTTTCCCTTAAACCAATCCAGTGATTGTTGCCTGTTTACCCTATCGATACAGGCACATGTCGAAGGGGGCTCCTTGCCCCGACGGCATGCGGCAGCGGCCAATTGTTCCTGCGGCGCTTCATTCTGTAACGAGCCAATCACTCAGAGAGGGAACGAATGCATGTACACATTATTTAATAATAGCAATAATAATAACGATAATAACAATAATAATGATAATAATAATAACATATGCAATTAAGTATATATAATACACATGTGTTTTTTTATGTATTATATACATACTATGTGTATGTATTACATTGTATTACATTCATTTATATAGATATATACTGCATGATACTATATATATATAGTATATATATAATATACTGTATGTATATATATATATATATAATACATCCATAATTATTTGCTGTACATGAAATTACATTCATAAATATGTGTCATACGCTGTTCGCATGATGATACATGCATGCAACGTCAATCTGAAAATGGGAGTGCACCAAAATGGCAACTATTTCATGGGCACATTAATTGGAACAACAAAATCCTTTCTTAGTTGATCCATTTTGGTATGTGCAAAATACCAAACATGACATAACATGACTGGTTTTTGGTGGCTCTATTCTTGTACCCCAATTTGAGCCATACCCATCTTGGTCGAAAGTCTGGATGGTTGGACAGCGCGAAGACTTCGCTCATCGTGGTCCAAAATACCCAGGGTCTGGAATTAAATCTTGTGTCTAGTTTCTTATCATGGAAAACATGTTTTCAATCCATGGGGCTACCCCAAAACTAATCCCAGTCATTAGATCACTTCGGTATTGAAACCCATGGTGAATGGGGGATGCCAGACTTCAAGAAACTCCAAGATTGTCCAACGATATCACCAGTTTCCTCCGATTCTTCAACGGTCACCAGACAGGGACATTTACCCGGTATGGCTTTTGCGAAAGGCGGCCGCAAGTGGCAGAAATTGGTGCAAGAAGGGTGATTTCATGTGATATTGCACCTTCCATGTTTATTGGAACTAGGGTTTGTGGTAGATATATGATGATATATGTAGATATACCTACGCAAAAATATGGGGTCATATCCACAAGCTTCCCATACGGTTGGGGTTACCGATGGTTCCCATGGGGGCCGCCAAACAATCCACCACTGGGTATATCGATCTTCCGAGCATGGTCTGAAAATGGGGACACCCATAAAATTGCCAATATTCGCCATTATAGAGGGAAAATGATGATAAACTTAAATGGATTTGGGGATACACTATTTTCAGACAAACCCAAGGTTTGAATTTCTCCCCTCTTTCTCACCGTTTTCTCGTCCTTCATCAGGGCTTTCCAGTCGCCCTCCGTATGCTTCTCCCACCTCGACACCAGCCAAATCTCTGGAGTTAACCAAACAGATCTTCCAGAATGGAGATGAAATGGAGAAACATAGACCAACAAGGGCCTAACAAGGGGATTAAATTGTGATTAAATGAGGATATTAAGGGCAATTACAAGGTGGGTCTTGCAGTTCCAAGTTGGTTTATAACACACATTGACTATAGATCTGGGATAAACTATAGTATATAATTCAACGACTTGAAAAATTCGGCTATTTTCGAATTTGGTACAACAAAAAACATGTATCCCCATGTTTCCGACAAAACGTGGCTGCTTGTATCTTCTTGGTGGTTTCTAACCCTGTGAGATAGTAAAGGAGATCGTATCTGGTAATCTGACATAGCCATGGAACATGGTAATGGCAAGTAGGCAAATCTACAAATGGGTAAATTGCCACGACTTTGTCAAATTACCAGAGGGGTGCGGATCATCTGAAACCACCAATCACATTTCCTGATCATATCCCCACTTGGTGGTAGTTGGACCCCCATCATCCATTGGAAAAAAAGAAACCCCTTGATTGGTAAAGCTCCACATGGGTTTATCTGAAATAAGGGCAAAATCACACTCTCATGGTTTATCAGCATTCTACTTTGCATAATCATCATGTTGGGGGTATCCCCAATTATTTTGGCGCTCCCGATTCAACTCCGTTTTGATGGTGAACCCTTCATGATTGGTTTGAATCCCCATCTTTTGCTGGGTAGATCACGGACGTCGGCCAGTGAGGTTGTCTTTCAATTCATCCAGACTACGTTCTGTGCTGCCCCATGCTGCCCCATGCTGCCCCCAGTGAAATGTTTGTTGGTTTACAAAGCCTCAGTAACTACAGATATATCAATCATACTATATCTACCATATACATCAACCATCATAAACCTGTGATTGGAGATATCAACCAAATTAGCTATCTATGGGGCACCACCGTGTGTGCATGATTTTGAGTGAACAAAAACAAGTGGTGGAACAGGTATTCCCCCCATCCCACGGCAAGGTCAAGCAGCTCATGGGTCTTTGTGGCGAGCGATGGAATGGAGTTCTTCTCCTGTACCAGATATTGAGCTCTGAGGCAAGAAAACAATACACACATAATGCGAGGATCAAACCATGGTATATGGGTACATAATGCGTATGTAAATCCCTCTGAATGGATTGATGACCATCCCCCAAAAGTACGCAATTCACCCATGGTTTGACCGTGGCTGGGGAATTTAGCAGCTGGAGTGGTACCTCCATTGTTGCTGTTCTGCTTGGAGCAGGATGTCATCTATAAAACAAGCAGATGTAAGATGTTGCAAGTTACAAGTTTTTTTCCAACACAATTGGAGATTCAACATATTCAACCAACGGACTTTGAACCACTTGTTTTAAACTTCTTGGTTGAATCAGCAAACATGGAACTTGGAAAATGGGAGTCTGTGCTCCCTTTTTTCAATAGAGTTTTCCCTATAGATTCCCGAAGTAGTGGATTTCCCATAGGAAAACAAACATCATCCCCCGCACCAATTCCGCTTGCTCGACTCTCTGTTGTCGATGTTGATCTGCCTGGCGAAGCGTTGACACATCTAAACACGAAACGGTGACCTAGTTTGACCAACAAAAATGATGAGTCGTTGATTTATGTTTGCTGAGTCAAGTTGTTTTAAAACTTTTGTAACTCATGTCTTGTGTCTGGCCCATGGTCTGTAACAGTCGGAAAATGGATTTTCTATGAAAACCTCTTCAAAAGGAGCACACGGAATTTCATGCATTTTTCCCATTTTCTTTCGTGCAAAAATTGTGCTCTAAATCGTGCTGTTTTGGTGTTCCCCTCCGTGCAAAAATCGTGCTTTAGATCGTGCTCTTTGGTGTTTTCCTCCGTGCAAAAATCGTGCTCTANCGTGCTCTAGATCGTGCTCTTTGGTGTTCCCCTCCGTGCAAAAATCATGCTTTAGATCGTGCTCTTTGGTGTTTTCCTCCGTGCAAAAATCGTGCTCTAAATCGTGCTGTTTTGGTATTCCCCTCCGTGCAAAAATCGTGCTCTAGATCGTGCTCTTTGGTGTTTTCCTCCGTGNTGCAAAAATCGTGCTCTAAATCGTGCTGTTTTGGTATTCCCCTCCGTGCAAAAATCGTGCTCTAGATCGTGCTCTTTGGTGTTTTCCTCCGTGCAAAAACCGTGCTCTAGGTTCTAGCTCGTGCTTTTTGGTGTGGGCTCTGCCGTTGGTTCTCCCCTCCGTGCAAAAATCGTGCTCTAGGCTCTAGCTCGTGCTTTTTGGTGTGGGCTCTGCCGTTGGTTCTCCCCGCCGGGCAAAAACCGTGCTCTAAATCGTGTTGTTTTGGTGTTCCCCTCCGTGTAAAAATCGTGCTTTAGATCGTGCTCTTTGGTGTTTTCCTCCGTGCAAAAATGCACGAGATCTAGCACGAGAAACCACAAGGGGAGGCACGTTTTTAGTAGCTTTAGATCGTGCTCTTTGGTGTTTTCCTCCGTGCAAAAATCGTGCTCTAGATCGTGGTCTTTGGTGTTTTCCTCCGTGCAAAAATCGTGCTCTAGCTTGTGAAAACTGTTACAGACCATGGGCCAGACACAACTCATGTCTATGGTATATATATATATATATTACATATCTAGTATTGTCTAGTTGTATAAGGGGGTTTTCTCATCAAATATAAGTGGATTAAAATGGATAATGGTATAGTTCACCCACTTATGATCACCACTTAACTAACTCCGTGGCCCATCTAAGCAGTTCTAACGGAGAAACATGGAGCTATCATCTGCAAATAACGGTTTAACCATGAACGATGAGGATTAAACCACCGGATTGGCAAAACATGATCTCTTTACATACTGCAGGGGACCTCAAAATCATCAAGCACGAATTACATAGTGGGAAAACCAATGATTTGGACGTACTCCAATATGGTATATAACATGCATATGGAACAACATCTAGAAGCCCTAAACAAGGCCACTAGTCAGAAAATGTCACTTCCATGAATGGTATGAGACGCAATGACTTCCAGTCAATGGATGGAACCAGGTTGTGAAACTATTGAAATGGGTCAAACATTAAGATCAACAAAATCATCAATCAGTATCATGTCTAGTCATTACGAAGTACGAACAATGCAATTTTGGCTAAGGTCCACCCTGGATTCATAGACCCGGATGAATTGATGGGGCCAATCTCAAATACCCTGCCAAAAAAATAACAACTCGCTGGGCAGGTCGATATGCAAGGTTTTCCATGTTTCCAGCTGCAAGAGTCCCTAGTGGTGACTGTCTCCTGGGCCTGAAAATGGGTTACCCATTGCCCGCCATGATTTCTTGTCGATAAATGATGTTTGAATACTGGGTATACCACCGAATGGTGTTTTTGATGTTGGGATAGTGATGACTGGCCATATACATGCATGGCGGTTCTACCTCACTTTTAAAATAAACCCATTATATAATCACTAAGGTATGTAACAAACAACGTCAATTTTCTACTCAAGAATCGCGCGTAACAGGCGTGTTTCATCGGCACCATGGGGCACCATGGAATGCCAATGGATCAACAAATTTCTCGAAAACCAATACCTTCAGGTTTCAACATGTTTCATCTACAGATTTTTGGTATGATGCTGATTCAACCACCCCAAATTGTGGCCAAATTCTTAGTGGGCATCATTTTAGTATTCAGCCTCAAACCATCCGGAGTTTCACCCGGGTAAACTCAATTCGTAGATCGAACTGACTCGTGTGATACAACCATGGCTCAGCTCACCCCTCCATCACCGGGGAACCCCCACCATCTTGGCATTTTGCTCGTCCAAAAGCTGTCTGTATTCCAGACGCTTTTGGACCACCACATCCTTGGTCGAATGGCTCCGCGGAGGGTAGATCTGGATCACTGTGAAGCCAGAAGTTCCTGATAGTTCCTTTAGATTCCAACATATAGATCATACAAATCACGTTGAGGGAATTCTAGAAAGCTAGATTTCCAAATTTTCTCAAATCAGATCCAAACATGTAACCATCATTCTGTAAATTTTGAAAGAATGGGAAGTAAAGATAATCTATCAAGCATATGTCTGGAAATACTTTCCTGGGTTTGGGCTTGTCCTATCTGATGATGGGCCCTGGTTGTACTCTAAAGTGGCGCGATGATCTTAACTATCAGGTTCGGACCCAGCTTGGAGCATCATCATGTGTTAACATGGCCTCAGCTCAAACTGGCAAGGTATGACCTCAGACTGTTGTAGTACTTTTACAGAGGGAGCAAAGGTTCAAGCAAGGAAAATACAATCTCCCAAGAATTGAAACCAACTAACGCCAAAGTCACACCCCATCTTTGAATTCCCCCAGAATTCCACTAAAATTCCCATGAAATCCAATGAAATCCCATCAAAACTCCACATCGTCCGTTTCGCACCCCGAAATTCCCCTTCCCGGGCCCCCCGACGCGTCGATCCTGGTTGGCACGTTCCGGGCCCCACGGAGGTACGACCTTGGACTTGTCCACCGTCTCCTGGATCTGACGGAAATCTGGTGGACTTTTGGTAAATTCCATAGGAAAAATCATGGGAAAATAGTGATTTAACCAAGAAATATGGTGTTTTCATGGAATTTACAGCTGATTTATGATATATAACTAATTCCAATGACTATGGTTTTTCTGTAGCTACAACAATGTGGGGCCCCCAAACGATAGCTACCATCATTCATCATCAACCAACCATCATTTAATCAACTTTATATATCATTTATATCCCAATGTCTAGTGCTTAAAACCCATATGCTAATGTTCAAACAAAAGCAAGTTGTACATACAGTTGCTGCATTCTTAACAGTTTTAACTGGCTCAGAAAACCTCATTTCAGTTAAATATATAACTATATATATATATGTGTGTATGTACATATTAATATGCATACATATATACATATATATATATATATATACACATGTATAACCTTCGTTGGAGGAGTTGTAAGCCCATGGCCATAACAACTGATCACAGCTGTAGGAATCCAAAAATAGATCTAGAAATATGTTGATCATAATTAGGGATAATGTGGGTTAAGAATCAAGATCCAAAATAGAAAAAACCATGACTTGGAACACCTTATTTGGATCATAATTAGGGATCTATAATCTAGTGGCTCCATTTGGATGAATTCTGAGATTACCAGGCCATGAGCAAAAAAAGAGGTTTACCTGACAAGCTGAACATCAGCTGAATTCAAATTATGATTCTTTGGATAATGATTCCTGGGATTACCGTGGATTACTTGTGTTTGCTTCCACAACAATGGGAACTTTACTTAGCGAATACACCATCATCCTGCCCCAAAAAATAGAGATCTGGCCACCTGCAGCGTTCCACAGCTGAATCTACTCAATCCTCAACAGAGTCAGAAACAAAGGAACGTGTACCCTGTGGTTATTTAACATAGCCATGGAAAATGGCCCAATTATAGATGATTTATGGTGATTTACCTATTCAAGATGATGGTTTTCCATGGCTATGTTAAATAATCAAATGGTAACTTGTACGATTTGGGATGTATGCGATTCCGCAGTGTCAACAGGTCCACCAACATGAAAAACCTTTTACAAGATGGAACATGACCAAATGTGAGGTTCGTTTTGCAGCTGCGCCTCCCTCACTCAGACCATTCTTTATGTGCGCCGGTCTTTCTCTTCCGGTCCCCAATAGATTCAAAGCCAGCGGGATTGTTGGTTGAATCATTAAATTGATTTTTGTTGAAAGAAAATTGGGGATATCGGCACATTTGAGGCCTAACTCATTCAAACTCACCCGTTTGGAGCTCTCCATGTTTAAAAACTACCATGGATACGGAAAGTTTAGACCATGTGTAAATTCTTTTTCCTAGGAACCCCCCAATTCCTAGGACACCCCCAATGATTTTCCCAATCTCCGTTGGTTTAGCCCGCGTTTTCCCCTGAAAATCCCCTGCCTGCGCAGCGCCAGTAACCCTGGACCCCTTGACCGCCGAGTTCCCGCCGTGACGAGACGTGGCGGACAAGGAAGACTCACAGGGGTGATCCTGCCAAGGTGGCGAATCTACCCGCTGGTAAACTAACATAACTATTGGAAATCCTCTATAAATGGAGGTTTCTAGATGGGAAAATCATCTATAAATGGGATATTAAGGTGGTTTACCCTCTGGCAAACTAAGAGTTTGCTTTGGAAAATCACCATTTTCAGTGGGAAAATCAACTATAAATGGACATGTTCAATAGCTATGTTTGTTTACCAGAGGGTAACGGGTATAACTACTATCTTGGGGATTTAACCAGCCACAATGGAGATTTCATCATTCATTTCTAGGTGATTTTACGTTGTATTAACGTTGATCTATAACTAATGCAACCGTTGACTTAAGGGCAAATCATGGAACAAAACATGGCAGTATGATTGGGATAGATAGGGATAACCAGAAAAACATGTAGCGGGGGAAAACTATAATGTTCAACCATGAGATAGGTTCAGGCTGCAGGCTTCAAATCTTTTGTGTTGGTTATGTGGCTTATGTGTGCTTTTTGCAACCAAGATCAACCAAGTGTTGCACTGCACTGTTTTTCCGGGATCTGAATAACATGACATGATTTTTGGAAGTGTCAGCTGTGATGTCATGCCAAGATACATCAGGTCCAGGCTGATGTTGGAGATCAAAGGTGATATCCCACTGCTGCAGCCAGGCTCGCATGCAAAATTCTCCAAGGTCACACAGTGTGTCGAAGACGACATAGTCCATCGCCCTTGAGCTCCAAATCTACGATGCTGAAAGCCTCACAAGAGGTTGCTCCAATTACAATTGACAATTGATTGATTGATGACTGATTGATTAGATAATCGATCGATCATGGATCATTGACCGATAGATTGTAGATTTATGATTGGTCGATTGTAGATTTATTTATGATCAATCAAAAATCCTTCCAATCAAAAACCAATTATCCAATAATCGACCATTGATGATTGATTTTTGATTGGAAGGATTGGATTTGGAAATCATGTTGCTTGTACCAAGAGAAACTGGGATGTACACATCAAACATGAAGAAGTTGAAGCATTTTGCCAAATGCCTTCAATGTGTACAACAAATGTATATATATATATATATGTATATATATAATTGAATATATATATATATTCTACATAGAGTGCGAAACATAAAGGCACAGTAGAGCAACCCCACAAAATGAGTCAGTTTCCACTATTTCAGGATTGGACTGCTTTTTGTTGTTGGCTCGCTATAATTATAAGCAAGTGATAATAACTGATAATATATCATGTTCGATGTACGCGTGAGTATCTGCATGCATGTCCACAAAGAAAAGGAAACACAACATCTACGCATACACATTGGATGATATTGGTATGGCAACGACACAAAGAATGTTTGCTGGTGTAACATATTGTGGATGACCATATAAGAGTATGTAACATACCCCATCAAATAGGTTACCCTCTGGTAAACTAACATAGCTATGGAAAATTACAATTTTTAATGGGCAAATCCACTATAAATGGCCATTTTCAATAGCTATGTTAGTTCACCAGAGGGTATCATTTTGGTGGGTGATAAAGAAAACATGTATCAATGGACCCATGAAAACAAGGTATACTCAGAACTTATGAACCCCAAACTCCTATGGCTTAAAGCCTGTGTCTGGAACCATGCCTGGTATATTGGAGGGATGTATCCCTCTTTTGTTGAGGCAAACCCAAATCAGTTCCATGCCCAGTTTTGATGTTTACTCCATGATACTCCCCAGTTTTTGATACTTACTTGTTGCTCGGCTTGGCTCGGTACCAGTCCTTTCTGCGACTGGGTGCTGAAGATATGCTCCAAAGATTAGAGCGCACCTAGCGACTCTCCCCTGAAACGCTGGTGGTCTTACCATTACGACATGGAAATCCAGTTGCCATCGCAGTAATCTTCTAGTTGGGTCCAGAAATACCGGATACCCACAGTTGCGGCCACTACTAGGTGGTTGGTTTCTGGCTAGGACATATGTATATGGTACTTTAAGCACTTGCGCTACTTTTAAGTAAACAAATTTTCTGTTTGTCTCATCCATGAAATTTGGGTAGTTTCCCCACTATATCATTCAGCCTCGACTGTTACTGTTGGTACAGTGAAAACGGCCTTGCTCCCACCGTTACCCATAAACATATCCCAATATATCCCAACACATTGTAGAATACATATATATATATATATATTATATATATATGACATAACATATAACTGGAATTACAACAACCTATTTGACTGCTCAAAAATATGCCTGGCTGCGGGACCCATCAAAATCACTAAGGTAGCCTTCTGTGGCCTATGCTGCCTATGGGAATAGGTCAAAATCGACAATGCCATACACTTTTCAGGAGGTAGATATCCATCTACAAGCTATGCTCATGTCAAAACCAGAGTGATGAGTGAAGAGTTTTTGATGCATAGGCATATCAAATCATATCAATTACGAGCCTTACTAGCCATGGATACAGTTGGGATGACCCCTTTGGCTGCTAGACTGAAGGGTGAACCACCCATCACTAGACGTTGTCTCCGGATGAGAGCTAAGGTAAAGTACCCTTTATGGCCGAAGCACCAAGGATCATTGCTCCATAATTTCTTTCAATATTTGTTGTGCAGGGTGATCAAATTTTTAAACTGAGACTTCAAAGTGGAAAAAACAGAAATAACTAAGATTCCAGCAATACCTATAGATACGTGTACAGGGGGACAATCCTGCACACATGTAGCGCCGAAACATTCTCTCATTCTACTTTTCTAATCGTTTCTACTCTCTTACTACTATTCTTCTATTTCCTCTATTCTCTACTTACTGACTTCACTTTCTTTATCTGTCTGTGAGTCGCATTCTTAATGCTCTCTAAAGTTCAGCCTTGAGCTCTCCAATGAAATATCTGTTTGGATGGTAGCCAGCACGTCCTTCAGAAAGTGCCAAATACAGCAGCAAGTCTCCTAGTTTCATTGTGAATTCTCCGTGTCTTCGATCGGCCCAGGTGTCTGCAAACCCAAATTTTCCGCACCTTTCCTAGCGCTAAGACTCCAGCCATGTAGAGGACTCCAGCCGGATTGGAGCACAAAAACACTAGAAGTTAAAGAGAAGTACTTAGAGTAGTACTGTAGTAAGTAAGAAAGAAAAAATCAGAGTAGCAGATCATCTATCATGATTAATAGATAGAATATCACATACATCTTTGAACCCTCAACCAGTGATGGTTTTCAACCCTCGCCTCAGGCCAGGATCGTTCCGACTCCTCGGGTGCATCAGGGCAACTTTCCGGCACCGCTTCCTGCGGCGAAGATCCCCAATGTTTGGCTTCAAAGAAAATATGTATGATATTGTGTGATCTATACTTTCTGTGGTTATCATGATTCTGTTCAATTAGTACTTTCTTACATGACTTATAATTGTTAATGTTTGTAGGAACAAACATAAAACATGGGATCTCGGATCTTGGTATATTATATACTTGTTTGATTTCCACCAGTGAAGTAATTATTGATTATTGGTCTTGACTTTGCTTTAACTTAAAATGGAAAACAAAAAGATACATGAAACCATTGATAACAATTTTGGAAAATTGACGAACATTGGGAAAATAAATAAGGTTCCCAGTTATTGTATATCACTCCATGTATAGTAACCCCTAAATAAATATGTAGAACCATTGGACAGCTACAAATTATGCGGCAAACATCATCTGCAGTAAACTCAACAATGTCTGGAAGAGCGTGTCTATTTTTTGAGTTCCTAGGTTTCCACTGATCAAGTAATTGATATAGAGAGCTGGTACCTTCAGAGCCAAAGGAACGGGTCTCCAGCTCCGTCTGCAGCTCCTTCAACGAAACCAACGTGGGATCTTTGCCAGATAGAACCGCAGTCATGGCCTTCCACTTCCGAAGCAAAACCTCATCTTTGATCTCATCAGGCGCCATAGCAGCCAGGTCAGCTGATCATGCAAGCTGCGTTCCTGAACTGGAATACACAAAGACATCTATATGTATATATAGACAGGTATGTGATGATATGTGTGGGATAGTGAGGTTAGAAACTGATAGCGCTATAACTCATAATTAATTGCAGTTAACTAGTCTACCCAGATAATGATGTAACAATTATCTGATTATCTATATACCCTCAATCTTCCCTCCATTTTGAACAAACTATTGGGTGTGACTGAAAAAAGTTGGGAATTCCCTCCAAAATGGCAATGTTACAGGACAAATGTAATAAACCGAACAACCGTAGGATTTATTAGTACCCTAATCAAACAAATCTCCATTGCTGGGTCCATGTTCAACCGAAACCGAGGATTTAAATATGTACTTTCTTTTTCACTCTAAACATTCCACAAAGATGTGTGTACTGTGTCTATATCTATGCATGTATATATATATATATAGAGAGAGAGAGAGATAGAGAGAACTGTTGGGTGCTCCAGGTCTAACCTTGCAGCACGGCAGCAGGCGGCCAACGCCGCCTGGTGGTTTGCTGGTTGAAACCTCTCGGCCGTTTTTTTGCTTTCGGCTTGGGTATGAGAGGTTGCTTTGTGGCTGGAAACTGTGGCGGTGTGCATACATATACATATGGGGGTTTCCTAAAATGGAGGTACCCAAAAATGGATGGTTTATAATGGAAAATCCTATTAAAATGGATGATTTAGGGGTACCCTTATTTTAGGAAACTTCCATATATATGGAAAATAGATATCGGATATGATCAATGGCAATTTCGGGGACCTAAATTAGAGGTACCTAGCATACAAAAGGCCCAAATTTCAGGGTTATCCCCACTAAATATGGTCAAAACATATATGGTACAAGTACAGTATCTCCATTAAAAAAAAAAACATAGGGGTCCTGAGATTCCCATTGATTATAGTGATTCTAGTTTTTATACTCCTTATCGCTGGATTGGTTTAAGGGAAATTTGACAGGAAACCATGGATTTTCCCATCAAAAATAGGGGTTTCCTGTAAATTTTCCCTTAAACCAATCCAATGATTATAGTTATTATGTAAACTATTGGTAGTATTACAACTAGTTCTTCCTGTAGTTTGACTATTATACATATTTTACACAAACTACCCTCTGGTAAACTCACATAGCTATTGAAAATGGTGATTTATAGTTGAATTTCCCATTAAAATTTGTGATGTTCAATCGTCACGTTAGTTTACCAAAAAGTACTACCCTCTGGTTATTTAACATAGCCATGGAATAGCTGGCTAATTTGGGATGATTTTCCCAGCTAGAAACCTCCATTGAGTTCGGGGATTTTCCATGGCGAACTGTTAAATAACCAGAGGGTATGATATTGTGTGATCTATACTTACTGTGTTTATCATGATGATGTTCAATCACTACTTATATTAGGTAGTTTACCAGAGGGTAAATCCATTAATATCCCATTTATAGATGATTTACCCAGCTAGAAACCTTCATTTATAGAGGATTACCTAATTATTACCACTACTATTACCACTAAGTTAATTTTCCCATTAAAAATTAAAAATGGTGATTTTCAATGGTTATGTTAGTTTACCAGAGGGTACTATATAATTATTACCACTAAGATTTCCCCAGTTCTATGGATCCAACCCGTCAGAATTGCGCCTCCTTCTGCGACCGGCCACGGGACTCGGCCGCCGGCGAGTTGGGTGTCTTCGCTCCGGAGCCACGGCAACTGCTGGCGCTGAAACCTGCGCGCCAGAAACACTGAGGGGTACCGAAACCATAGGAAAACCATGGGAAAACCGGAAACTGGTGATTTAACCAAGAACAAATTGAATTGTATGGGATTTATAGCTGACTTATGGTAGCTAAGTTGGTGAACATCCCTCCAATTTCACTATGGTTTATGGTACTTATAACTATAGTTGGGGTGCAGTTTAAAACATTGGTAGAACTATGGTAACAACGAACTATGGTAATCACAATGGTAATAACCTTCATAAGTTGGCAATTCCCTTCATAATATACCATTCAATAACTATGGCAAAAACCTTCATAAGTTGGGATGTAACCCCTACATCTAGGGTTGTATATCCTCTAATAACTGGAACGGCACCCACAAGTTCCGACCACGGAGGAGATGTCTATCTACAAGGTGGTGCCCCATAGTTGGCTAAGTTGGCTTATAACTAGGCTAACGATCTGGCATACAGTAGATATATCCATACGATTTACTAATGATCTCCACTAAGTATAGTCTATACTTAATGGAGGTTAGAAATCCACTTAAACCAGGGGGTATGAGGCATGACTTTGCATACCCGTCAACATGTTCCCTTCCTTCCAATATTGAATCCCCTGATATGGACCCCCAAAGAACAAATCGGATATCAAATCAGGGTTTCTAGGTGGTATGTAATATTAGACGGGAGGGATTGTTGAAACTTGTAGCTGTAAGTACTATGCTCCAAGATAGAGAAAAACATACCCTGACTATCAATAACGGTGATTCAAGAGGATTACAAGGTTCCGCACGTGGAAAATCACCCCAAGAATGGGATAATGTCATGTGCCCTATTTTCAGAGACAGTCCATATCTTGCACGGTTGGAAGTGGAGACTGATGCTGATCCTTTGCTGCCTGCTTTTCGGAGCAAGAAGAAAGGGTCACCACTGAAGCAGTGTGGACGGCCAAAAAAAATTCAGTTTTAGCCAGCCTTGCCCGAAGACTTGGCCTGCACTGCATGGGGTTTGTAAAGCAACTTAGAACTGGGGTGCGCCACATGCTATAAACGAATGCATGTTAAGTTTGTTTATCTCACTGGGCAATAAGTTCAGTGTAAAGTATGTTTTTTTTTCAAATCTAGGTACCTTTTGCATGCGGTAAACATAAACCAACACACATAGAATGACATATATATATATATATAATTGTATATAAATCCCATAGTACATCCCATTCCATCTCAGTATATCCCAATCAAATATCCTTATTCCATTCCACTTGGTTTGGCTTGGGGCCAGTTGGGGGTGTCCGCCTCTACCGACGCCTTTGGCGCTTAAATCCGCTGGCTGAACCTCAACAGGGCTTTGGGGCTGCAAACCCAGTGGGAAACTTACAGTTTGCTATTGAAACTGGCCATTTAATGTGATTTACCACTATTTACCTGTTGAACATGGTGATTTTCCATACTTATTAGTTTACCAGAGGGTATACCCTCTGTAAACTTGGGGAACATAGGGAAATCAGCCCTGAACATATCACTTTTATTCAATGGTACAATTCTGGGCAACTCATCTGGCAATTTCACAGCGCTGGCTCAATTTCTATCATCTTAAATGAGCAAAACATCCAACAATCAGGCATGTGGAATCTTGATGGTTTGCTTGTCCCCTTGCTCCAGTTCACACTTTAATAACTATAATGTTATCGGTACGGCTGAGAACTCACGACAACTGCATTCTTGTTCCCTTAGTTTTCTCCTCAAACACGTTTTTTTTTTTTTTCTGGCGAAAAACGCGTGATCGGATGGCCACTTGGGATATTTTGAGCCATGCCAAAATGGCATTCGTGTACAACATGCTTCATGATAAACCAAACTCTTTTGATAGATGGTTTATGTCATACATTTCAGGTAACTGACCTTGAGGATGGTTGATTGTTGGGTTTAACACAACGACACAACCATATAGTATTGCTGGTTGTACACGCAGTTACATCCAACCAAATCCCCACCATATCCCCATGTTGTTCTTGGGTTCACCGTAGTGTATCCCTCACATTCCCTCATAGCGAATCTTGGATCCCCTGGATGTGTCCATTGATAACAACAAATAAATGTATGAAAGCATCCAGTTGGTTTCTCCAGAAGATATCTCATACATCTGTCAAATGTATTCTCTCAGGGTTGAATCTGTGAAATTCCCACATCATTCTTGGTGTATACCCTAGGGTAAGCGTTTAGATACTTATGTAAATTATGTGTTGAAAAACCATGGTTTCGCCAGGAAAATGGTTTACAAATGATGGATTTTCCATGATTTTCCACATCGATCCGGGTAAGTCATGATATTTTACTAACCTGACACTTGCGGCCATCTCAGGATGTCTCCCCGAATCCTGGTCCTAACCATGATTCCCAGGTTCGGTCACAATGAAGTCACAATAATTTGCCCAGAATCTATGTTAGTTTCTCCCTACAGTCATGGCCCTTGACCAGTGATAAGTCAGGTATTACCTCCCCATTTATGGAATGTATAACTACCCCATTTATAACCTTTCATAATTGGTGAAGGACTTTAACTGTACTTGGAGGATCATCCCACTTACGAAGTGGCTGATAACCCTGATTAGTAAGTCCTCTAAATGGCTGTCCCATCTATAAATGGCTTCGGACCCCAATTGCCAACCGGTTGCTAAGTGGGGTGATCCTCCAAGTCGCACCGTTTTTTGTTCCGGGTCCCGCACCATCCAGACTTGCGGTCGCGATCCATCCCTCAGCAGGGCACGCTGCGATCCAGCCAGGTCAAACATGGAGGAAACCATGGATGTTCCAATCAACTACAGCTGAAGCCCTTTACCAATTGTACATGGTTTTAAATGTGGTTGTACATTCCATAAATGAGGTTACAACTGTTTAGTAGCTGGTACTGTAAAGGGCCATAATTGTATAGTAATAACATGTAATAAAAGTGACTATAATGTTGGCAAGGCAATAGGATCCACTATCCCCAAAATCACCATAAATGGGTGGTATTAATCATCAACATATGGGTGGTTTTTGGTGGTTTTTAATTGCTTTACCATCATGAGTAATTATAGTTTGTTTGGTTGCAACACACGATTGATTTGTTTCAAAAAGCAAAGATTTCTCGCAATACCCCTTTGGCACCACCAGCTCAATGATACTAAACATGATACTGGAATAAAAACAACATAAGGAACATCGTTTTGGCTATTGGTTGGTTTAAGGGAAAGTTGAAACTTGAAACCCCGATCAATTTGATGGTAAAAACGTGTAAAAACCAACCAGTTTCCGGTTTCGATTTTCCCTTAAACCAATCCAACGTTTTGGGGAATGGGCCAGATTTGCCCTACTCCATCTCGTGTCATTTGACCATGACACATGTGAAGGTTTCTCAAAATGGAGGAACCCAAAACCATAAGTCTCAATACTTGTCAAAATGTTCTCATACAAGCAAATACAATCATACTTCTGCCGAAGAAACTACGAAACATGTCATCATATTACTATTTGTTCCATATTTCATGCTATGCTATGAGTGTGCTTTCGTTGAGTACTGATTTGGGAGCACCTTATGGTACATTAATCGGCCACAGATTGCAGAGGAGAAGAATCACACTTTTGAGATATGGTAAATCATTGGAGTCAATGTGCGGTGGCTTCCATAGCAAAGTGTTAGATGTGCATTTACATTGTTTGGTGCTACTTTGAAGAGTCTTTGAAGGTTGAATTTTTCTGTGAGGCATCTCAAAAACCCAGATCATCACTGGATTGCCAGAAAATGTGTTCTATTGCGTTCTATTCTATAACACGTCCCCTCTTTAGGAACCATTGTATAACATCAACAAGAATCCTTAAAGACGGTAGCGTAAAATCCCGATGATACCAGTACAACATCATTGAATACCATACACATTCTTTGCTATTCCCCTCTTCTAGCAAACTCCAAGTTGATACCTCTGTTGCTTGATCAATTTAGGAGGTTATATATATATATATATATTGACCCACAATGTGGACCCCCCCAGTTGCGTTTGTTGGTTCAATCTATTATAACCCCAATTAGGGTATTTCGATGTATATACATTAATATATATATATATATACAGAATTATATAGACATACCATGAAGAATAGAATTCATCTGGTCATAATTAAGTTCTAAAGCCATCCCAGCCATCGAATTCACCTGGTATAAGTAATAATTATATTAAACAAATATATTAAACAAAAAAACATAGAATTCATCATGGTTATAGGTCGTGTATATATATATATATCATTCACCCAAATAACGATTTATATTTGTTGCATGGTATGTGTAATGCACCAAATATATCCAAATATATATATATATATACACACATAAGTTCTACCCTCCAGTAAATTAACATAGACTCTGCCAGGTAGGGCTTGGAAGATAAGTTTCCACTCAAAATGAAGTATTTTAATGGTCAAACTGATAATTTACCAGAGGGTAAACCACATACATATATAATCTTCTAATATACAAATCATATATACTGTACATATATATATATATACATAAATCGGTATAGTATCTTTAAGAGCTTCAAGCTGTAACATCTTTTTGGGACGCAGTTGAACAAGAACGTTGTTAGGCGGCTTGTTAAACCTGCATAACTTCTATGAAACGGGTATTGTAAAACACTGCTAAAACAAAAAAACACTCTTGAAGAGACTGTACCCATATATATATATATATGTATATATGTACACATATCATATTAGTTCTTATGTATACGTACATATATATATAATTATATATAATTATATATAATTATATATATACATATATATATATAATTATATATAATTATATATATATATGCATTCAGTTCTTACAAATATGCTATATATTATATATGTAATATAAGTTCTAAGTTCTATGCGCTGGGGCCCCACCTTACCTGGAAGCTTTCCCCCATATCACCAAGGCTCCAATACTTCCGATACCTCGGCGAGGCCACCTTCCTCTTGGGCAAGGCCTGGAGCCAGAGAAAATGCTGAGAAAATCTGGAAAGAACAAGCAACATATGGAACATATATGGAAATATATCGAAAAACATGGGGAAAAACGATTGAAACACATGGTTTCCATGGAAACACATGGGAAAAAATTGGAAACATCTGGACAAAAGCGTGGGACTATCCTGGAAAATATGGGAAACAAAGGGAAAATTCATCTGCAAATAGCGATCTAACCATCAAACATAGGGATCGAATCTGCAAGCATAATTGATTTAACAAGCAACATCAGCCAAGAAAAACAACGTCTTTGCTGACTTGAGATGTTGCTCCGAAAAACAACATGCGTCCTTGTAAACACCCATTCGAATTGGTCAAAACCCAATTTTGGCTACTTCAAAGCCAACTTCTGGTTGGTCAAAGCTGACTTTCTGTTGGGAAGTATATTGCTGCTCAATGATCTAAACCATTGATTTGCCTGGCTTAAACGGCCTTGAGGTTCGTTTTTGGCTAATTACACGTCCGAATTTCATTAAAGTCCTATCATTCACACGGTATTCACAAATCTGGTAAACATGTATAAAATACAGTAAACCACAATAAGCCCTTTTTCAGGGATCATTCCCTCAATCCGTCGCATCAGTTTCTGGTGCACCCGGCCCCTCTGTCGGAACGCCTCGCTCAAATCCCAAGTGCGACGAGGTGCCATTTTTCGTACTTGAGCAAAGTCGTCACGTGCGGCACGGAGGATTTTAAGGGACAGGAGTTTAACTGGTGATTTCAAAAGGATTCGCAGTGAAGCTGTTGATATATGTTGCTTTATAAAATCTTATAAACCTATCTGACTAAAGTTATATCAACCAGAATCCATCGTTGAGGATCATCATTCCCATCTATGCTGGTCTATGATCACCACAAATTCTAGTGGAGTTATGTTCACCACCTTGGCGAAGGAACAGGGGACCACTACCTTACAGGATACATATTCATGGGATATTTCTGGTACATCGCTGGCACGTTGGATCAATGATGAAATATGGGAAATATAGGTACAGTTTGGGCCCTGTACCAGACATAAGTCAGTTAGAACCCCATCTATGGAATCTATAACCACATGTTTGACCATTTATGTTTGGTAAAGGGCTTGAACTCTAAAATATGTGACTATTGGAATCATGCTTGGTCCCATTTCGGAGATTTGACTTGTCAGGGGAACCGGATCCCCATCAACAGACACATGGATTGAACTGCATACATAGGAGCATCCTGTGGCAATATAATCCAAATATACAGTTTATGTATAGCCATTGAATCCGGTTAATTTCCGAAACACGATGTGAAATGATGTGAACCAGCGATGGTATATCAACATACATGTACCCTCCTGTTGTTCCAAGTAACAAGGCATTTATAGAGGATTTTCAATTGCCATGTCTGATTACCAGTGGGTAAATGTACATGGTCATCTCTTGTAACGCACAGAGCTCGTACCAATATTTGCTTGGTCGTAATCGGAGGTACTGGACGGCCTGAGCCTGCCAACCCGTCAAACAAGTCTTAAAATCCAGGTGATCACATAGTAGGGCCCCCCTAGTTATAAGTCGGTTTCTAATCCCACCTAACTATAGATATATCCACCATAAACCCGAGTTATTGTAGCATATTGTAGCTATAAACTCCTATGCCATCCCATTACACTGGTTGGTTAGTAAGTATTCCTAGTAATAAACCCCCATTTCATAAGCAGGTGGTATGATAATGTATAATACCCTATTTCATAATCAATCTCCAATGGTATTTTGAATGGCTTACTCGTTCTTTGTTCCGGCCCAAACCAACAAGGTAAATCGATCGTCTCAATATGTCTCGATTATTCTTGATTAATGACCAGCCTCAGTCGCTGGGGGGCTATGTCCAACTGGTATCTCCAGTGTTGTTCAAGGCCCCATCTTGGGCGGTTAAAACCCACACTGCAATTGGGTGCCCCCAGTTCTAAGTTTGTTTATATATAATCTATCATAATATATACATCAACCATAGATCACATACAAATCCACATTGGTTGTTTGCTAAATCCCCACTTTTGCTGCTTAAATCGGGCTGAATCCACATGTTTAAGAATCCAATCCACATTCCACATGTATTTGTGCTTAAATCATGTTAAATCCCCATTTTGGTGGATCCTTTTGCATAACTCGTGATGTACCAAGGGTTTACAAAAAAAAGCTCTTGGGAGCAAGCCGAACATGTGGCCAATCGCCGGCTGGCCTCACGATAGACCGGCTGTGGGGCCGCCCCCCAGGTGTATATTGGTTTAGAACCCCATCTACCCTCTGGTAAACTAACAGTTTGCTATTGAAAATGGCCATAGAAATCGTTGATTTTCCCAATCAAAGTGGTGATTTTCCATAGCAAACTATTAACGTTTACCAGAGGGTAACTATCTTAGTCTATGGTCACATTGTGGATGAAAGAACTCCTGCACCACCAGACTTACCTTGGATGCTTGAAACCCTATGAATAATGGGATACATTGATACACCATCTATCAACTGGTGCAGGATTTCTTCCATCCAATGTATCATGTCATATTACATCATATCACGTCATATCCTGTTATTATGTATACCCAAAAAACATCAAAAAACCACGTTGCAAAGCTAGTCAACTGAACCAACTCACCTATCTTGGGGGCCCCAGATTGTACCTAATCGGTGTGGCTTGATACACTTCTAACCCTCAACAGTTATAATTGGCTGATAACCTCATTTAATTGATACACGTGTATATATACGTATATGCATACGTTTATAGATGTGTATATAGAAATACTTATATATATATATATATATCACCCTAGTTGCAGGAGTTGTAACCCCAATTTATAACTGTCCTGGGCATTGTTCAGGGCATTGACTGCGACTCAAAATTGTTTTCTTGAAAATCTATAGGAAGCCATCGAATTTGATCGCTAAATCTTTGGTCCCTGCAACATTTGCTGCAATTGGATGCCATGTTCGGTCCAGAAAACCATACTGGTCGGTGGAAAGCTTAATTAATGTGTGTAGCTTATATATATATATTTATATCATATATGATATATATATATGTATGTATATTACATGTATATATATATATATACACATCTAAAATCTGTAAACATAATAATATACATACTTCTATACTGTTGGATGGATACAGGACACTATATCTTTGAGCCCCTTTGTCACCCCAACACCAGCCACCCAAAAAACGTCTGCCTCAGCACCGGCCGGCATGACTCAAGGCTGCCGTGAATCTGTGATCATGTTGGGTGCCATTCCAGAAGTCAGGCTGTCAGCTGAGTCAGTGTGTACTCTATGGGTAGAATGCTATGCGAGGAATCGCTGAGAATCAGTATATATCCATGGTTGATTCGTTCCTTACAAAGCCGCAACACAAGAATAGTGGTGTCCAATAGTTTCCACTGTCTTCGAAACTCCCTTCATTTCATGTTTGCGATAGAGATGGTGCATCTTCCGAACCATGAACCGTTCAAAAAGAAGCAGACTCCAACTTTTTACGCCTGATTTCCCACAAGGACTTCCCAAGTTATAGTTGTACCCCATTGACCGAGCATGGATCCGTCATCATCCATGGGATACGCCAGGGGATGCCCCTACAGCCTGAGCCAAGAGGTAACACCAGGATGCAACAGGGCTAGGTTGCAGTTGCCTTGAGGGCCAATCCAAGAATCAACCCCCAATGCTTTAAAGTTTGAGCTTACAAAATCTTTTCTTGGAGAAGGTTTGCTCATAGATGGAAGTGGTTTTCCAAGTTTTGCCACAAAACTTCATGAGGTTTGAAACAGTTTGAGCCATAAAAAACATTTTTGAACACTGGGTATCACCCATGTAGCCTTGATCCCACTCTTGTGTCCCCAAAAGGTGAATCATTGGTGAATTCGGGGAAAACACATGTGAGATATCGGAAAGGAAACACATGGTACAGAGGTTGGCAGTTCTTCATATAGAAAATCTGGATCCACTGTTTGATCTTTTTTTTTCCTGGAAATGAAGTATGTCAAGACCAAGTACCTACAAATGGATTGAATGAAAGTGAAAATAACACAAATTACCCAAATCATGGCCCTACAGCTCTTACATGTTGTCCCATACCCCACACCTGCATCGCAAGCATTTGGCAGTCCCCATTTCTCTTCCTTGGGAAGATCCCACTGTTCCCCAGTTTTCGCACAGCCATTGTGTCTAAGTCTCATTAGCCTCGTTCTAACAGAGTGTGGCCTGGTAACCCCATCTTTCGTCAAATGCCTTGTGCCTGAGCAAGTTGGATTTTCTGGGCACATCCGATGCTGGCAACCCCCCGAGCTTTTCTGTCGCGCCAATGCTGTAAGAAAAATCAAGGTGTGAAACCAAGCACACCCACGGAGACAGGATGCCTGCAGTGTGTTCGGTTCTGAAATTGTTGACAAAATGGACACATGAGTTAGTTTCAAAAACCGAACCCATCTAACTAAGGATGTTTATATATACATACATAATCATATATACACATAATAATAGTAATATAATACATTATATGTTGACATATGTTAACCATAAATCTCAGTTGAACTAGTGACCAACTTGCCTACCTTTGGATGACAACTTGCATGGGGACCATTCCATCCGGGAACCCTGGAAATTTTGGGAACACGAAGCAACATGGCGAATCTTCAACGCCATATATCCATGCAACACCACTATATCCCCATTCATACTCCATATTAAATCACAGAAAATCACATGTTTTGATGGGTACCCTCTGGCAATTCAACATAGCTAGTGTAAATCACAATGTTAAAATTATGTAAGTCAATGTAAACCATCTATACAAACAAACCATTTTCCATAGCCATTTTAATTAGATTGCCCGGGGAAAGAACAAAATGTGTTCGCCCTTTTAAGGTACTTCTCCCTGCATGTCAGTATGGCAGAAAACAGAGTGAAAAAACCTACAAAACTACTTGGGGGTGCAGTTGGGGTGAACATAGTGGCTATAAAGTATGGTAATAATCACCATAAGTGGGGATAGAACCACTTGCAAGTAGAACTGCACCCCCTAAGCAAGGTTTTATCCAGGGACCAACTACAATTTCTGACAGGTTCTCGCTGCTTCCAAATATCCAACACGCTATCTGGAGGTTTCCTGAAATAGGGGTACCCCAAAATGGATGGTTTATAATGGACAATCCGGATTGAAAATGGATGATTTGGGGGTACCCCTATTTTAGGAAACCTCCAAATGAGTATTATAATATTTAATATCTGGACATGACACATTCGGACAACTTGTCATTGTTCCAGCACCTAAAATACACCCTGTTTGACCACCACTTATTCTGAGAATTTGTAGTAAACAATCTTGCGATTTGTCGGAACAGCGGTTCGTTATCCACATGCCACTTTAGCCAATTTTGTTACAACAGCTCCATGTCACACTGCGATCGCACCCTGCCATGGGTGGCGGTGTCAGTGAGCAACTGAACAGTGGAATGTGCAACAGGGGTTTGAACCTGACATTTGGCACTGAACCATATGACTACAAGGCGGGTGGCTTATAGTTGGCCAAAGTGGTTTAGAACTCAAAAAAAAATACGGCTTACGGCTTATGGTAAATAACAACGCCTTGGCGTAGGTGCGTCTAGGTATAGTTAGTGGGGATTATAAACGAACTTGTAACATCAGGGGCTACCTTGTATGAGAATGAATTGGACAGTTTGGTAGGCAACGAGGAGAACTGAGTGCAACACATCACATGAGATACCAAGTATGGGACTTTTGATAAAATCAGGATGAACTGTTGGATTTTTGTGTACCCCGTTCGTGTGCTAATCCCTTTGGATATTACACGCCTGTCACTACAAACATGTTGTATTCTATGTGAGCTGATCTTTTATTCTGGGAGCACAGCCAGCCCATACTCAAAACATATCCCTAGCCTTTGTAGGCGAAGCCAGCTGAAAATCATATCATAGCAACTGACACCTGTATTAAAAAGAAAGGTACATAGCGGCCCCCCCCACTTGTAAGTTGGTTTGTAGATTGTAAATTCCAATAACTTTATATAACTATAGTTATAAGTTACAAGTACCATAAACAATAGTTCTTGGATTTATCAACCAACTTAGCAATCTTGGGGGCCCCACGTTGTAGACAACCATCCAAAAAAAAGGTGTCACCTTTGAATTACTGAGGTCAAGCTTTACACTAAGGAGTTGGTCATCAAAAAAAAACTTGATACATGGTTTCCGAAAGGGAAACCCTCCAATGAATTTTCCTGGGGATTTCCATGTTACGCAAAGTTTGATTTTCATATGGAGACGCACGGTAGATCGACGGAGCTTATGTTTTAGGCCTGACCTCCAGCTGAGTCATCGTCATAGATATACATCTTGCACATACATGGGGCTTTCCTAAAATGGGGGTACCCAAAAATGGATGGTTTATAATGGACAATCCTATTAAAATGGATGATTTGGGGGTACCCCTATTTTAGGAAACCTCCACATGTAGCCAAAATCCCGGCTTGCTTGCAACTATTGGATTCGATTGGGGGGTTCACCTGCACTTGTTTGCATGGGTTCGCGCTCGAAATCTGCGATTACAGCATCTGGGTTTGGTCAAAGTTCTTAACCCCAAGTATACTTTATGACTTATGTAGTTCTACAAAGTGGCCCTCCCCCAGATAGGTTTCTGTTGGTTTATTTCACTAGGTTTAGTATGGTTAGTGGTAGATAGAACGATATCTAGATAGGTGAACACAAATCAATAAACTTGACTGTTGGGGCCCACATTGTATGTATATTTCTGAATTGGTCAGTTTTATTCTACAATCATGAACAACGTACATTCATATAAACAAACACAGAAAAACAGTGATCTCTTTTTGTGCCTAGATTCGATGGCGAATCAGCGGCAGGTAGTTGATACATTCCCTCCATCAACCTTGCAAAGAGATAGCTTGCCAACCTAACATTCATTTCTTCGTTGGGAACCATTTTTTCTTTTAAGTATAATAAGTACAATGATCGACAATCACTAATAAGGGCCTAAGGGCTTACTAACCATGTATTTTGGGTGGTCACTTTGGGTGGGGAGTTGAATCCCCATGAATCTTGCAGTTGCACAGTAGACCCGGTTGGATCGTTCGTGATTCACAGGCTTCAGCCAGTGTCAATTGCCACAGGGTCGTCGCTGTCCGCGGCATGGTGGATGATGGGAATGTCCACAGGACAAGAATTCCCAACCAATGGAAGGTTACACCTCCTATTGTTGGTATTTATTGTTTGAATCTCCTTCTAGAATCATCTATAAAGTACTAAGCGATGCAAAGTTTACTCAGCATTGTTGCTTTATCTCCATTTACCCTCTGGTGAACTAACATAGCTATGGAAAATCACTATGGTGAATAGGTAAATCAACTATAAATGAGCAATTTTCAATAGCTATGTTAAATAGCTATGTTAAATTACCAGAGTGTACTTTTAAGTATTGCTAGCAAACTCTACAGCTTCAAACACCATCCTGGACAGCTCACCGGATCAAGTTCTGCCAGGTCCCATCTCGTTCTGTTCAGAAACAAGCTTGTGGCCATACTGGCTAGCCCCAAAAAGACCCCCAATAGATTACTCACTCATACTTAGTTATTTAATTATTTCATGTTATCTAGATGGTTTATGAAGTTTATGATAAATACATACTCTACCCCCACTAGATAAATAAAGCCAATAGACTACTCATCGATTGTGTAAACCTTGCAATACCACTTGAATAACATACCAAATATATATTTACTAGTAATTAATATATACCATTGGATGAATAAGGGTTTGTTACAACTGATTTGTTATAAACTGACCAATATTCATCAATATACTTAGAACAATATTATTTGTCTCTTCACCATTCGACCGTCGCGGCATTTCACCTTGGACGATAGTCGATTCATCGTGATTTATCGACTAATTAAACATCATGATTTTAGTTCGCTATGTTGAAGAACCAAGGGCTACATGTATATACCCTCTGGTCAACTAACATAACTATACATAACTATGGAAAATCACCATTTTTAATGGGAAAATCCACTATAAATGGCCAGTTTCAATAGCTATGTTAGTTTACCAGAGGGTAACCCGGACTGTTTCAAATTGGTCAACTCATTTTAACTTAAAAAAATATAGGCGTCAGCCTGACGATTGCACTGACCACCACGAACATGCGACGACTGGACACTGTGCAAGGATGACGCATCCTGTCCTAACACAGGCTGAATTACCCTGGGTGTTTTTTCGTTCACGTCCACCGCAAATTTACAGAGGAACTTAGAAATGGTCATATCTAGATATATCTAGTAGGAAACATCATTGTTGTGGAAGGAGATTCAGGTGCATTTGCGAGTTTCCGGCAATGTGATCAATTTATTCTTGATTTGATTGGTGTCAGAAATACCCATACCATTGGACCATTGGAACATTGGAACCTTGGATGGGATTTTGATGATTTTGTTTTTCTTGGATGATCTGCTTTTTGGGTACGTGTGAAACAATGGATGATTTGGGAGATATGTCTCTCACCGTTTCCAAACTCTGCAAGGTTCTGGACTTCACGGCTTTGCTGGTCCGTCAAGTCGGTAAACCATGAATCGACCATTCCAGAGTATTCAGACCAACCCTCTGGTAAACAAACAGTTTGCTATTGAAGGTGGCCATAGAAATAGTGGATGTTTCTATTAAACATGGTGATTTTCCATAGCTATGTAAACGTTTACTAGAGGGTACAACATGTTTTCTGGTTCGAGAGTTCGAGGTCACTGAAACATCCAGGGTCAATTCTCTTTACACCTGATGACACCATCCACGCGTCTCTGAAAGGCATAAACATGCCGCATTTGCGGCAAGTGGGTGTACTCGTACCCGAAATCGACACGAGTTTGAGGTTGCAGATATTGTTGCAGGGTTCCGTAGCGAGGCCAGAAAATAACGGGGCATCTGAAAACCATGGGAGTAATGTTTTGATATAACCCTTTCTGGATCCCAAAACTTGGTAAATCAAAAGACAATAATCCTCACTGAATGCATGACAATCTCTGAGTAGGATGTCTGACCATGGCTCCTGCTGCAAATTCCCATATGAAATCATAGTTCTCCGCAAATCAATGCTATAAACAAACACCATTAAACCAGAAAAAAAATACGAGATAATCTAGTATATAGCAAAATACTGTATATATATATATACACTTTATATATCTATAAGATGTATAAAATTGTATAAATATACATATATATCTAAATAGATTAATATAGCAAAATACTCAAATCTTCAAAGCATCATACTTATTCCAAATGTTCAGAAAACGACGATTCTCCCTTCCAACGTCTTCTCAACCTCCGACGAACTCATCGTCTGGACAGCTCCACACGAAGAATGGCCGTGGTGTCGCCCAATTGCCACGTGGTGCCCTGCAGGGGCGACGTTGGTTATGGAAGTTGCGCATAACAAATCCATGTATACCATGTCTAAACCATTGGATGGTTGATTTGGGGGGTATGAATGAATATATATATACATGTTACATATATATACATATACATATATGTCTACATATCATGTCACATCATGTCATGTGGTTATTGAACATAGCCATGCAAGCCATGGCCCAGAGAAATAGATGATAAACATCTTGATTTAGCTATCCATAGTCATCTGACCCTGGATTGGTTTAAGCGAACAATTACAGGAAACCTCTATATTTCATGGGGAAATCCATGGTTTCCTGTAGATTTTCATGATTTTCCCTTCAACCAATCCAGTGAATCTGACTATGGATATAATGATCGTAAACCATAGTCAAACCTAGTTAAGCTACATAGCTATAAAATGCTATAAACTTAGCTAAGCATGGGGAATCATCTTGTATATTTCGTATGTTTATTTGATTGTTGCAGTAAATCAAATCGCTACATGTTTGACAATCAATGTGTTTGATGGATGCATGGGTGCTTCTCAACATTCGGAACCATAAATAAGATTATTGATAATTGCACATGTTTTTTGTGGATGTCTTTTTGACACCCAACATGTTGAGAGCTACCCCAATGTGTAGGTAGCGAAATGTGTATTGATGTAAGAGAGATATGTACATGGGATGTTAAATGGCATTTTAGATAACTCACCTCGTCGTTGCGTCCTCAATCCTTTAGAGTCCCAAGCACGACCAAAAAGACTTCCCAGGTGTAGGCCCTGATTTGCTTTTCATCCAAGCCTCTTGAGCCAATAAAAAATGTTCACCCATTGATAGATTCATGGGATTTTGCGTTCGTAAAAGCACACATAGTTTTGTGTTAAAGCACACATAGTTCATCTATTCACCCACTAATTACCAATTTGATACATGTTGGTTAGTAAACAATCCAAGTATGACTTTGTTCATGCTCTTCATGTTAGCCAGTTGGCAAACCCCCAACAACTGATATAACCCATCAACAGAGAGATATTATTTAATGGCTCACATTGCAAACGGATGTTTATCCCAAATATATATATATATATATATATATACAAATTATATCCCATTATATAATTATACCATATTATACCAGCATGTTCATGGTAAGATTCGCACAATAATCTTATAATATCTTCTAATATCGTTTGCATCATCATGTTTAACAGGTAAATTACCATGCCTATCATCATTTATCATCTATGAATGGACCATGGCTTTCATATCTTTGTTTAATAACCAGAGCATTTTCGTGATAAGACCCCTACAATGTGGGGGCCCCCAGTTCTAAGTTGCTTTATAAACCCCATGAAAACTATCGTCTAAAGTTGTTTGATGTTATTTGCGTACCAATAGTGAAAATGGAGCTATGTTCACCAACTTAGCTATCGTTTGGGGGCCACACATTGTAGAAATTATGGAGGTTATATCATATATCCATAGTTAAATGGCTTTACCATCATGTATATATATATCATCTATAAATGCGCCATTTTCCATAGCAAACTCTTAAATACCTATAGAGAACTATACCTATAGATGACTATACCTATAGATGACTATACCTATAGATGACTATACCATTACTATACCTATAGATAACTATTGTATCCCTGGTATTCCTCAGCTATATCCTCATGTTTTCGTTTGCTGATCCAATTTTCTGTCTCCCGTCTCCGGCTCCGAAGGCCTGTGCTGCACAAAGAGGTTCCACCTGGAAGTCATGGTCCTGACGTGAACGACCAGTTCCTGCCTGTTGGGATGGGGCCTTTATTATTGTGGTATCAACCATATCATTGACATTGTGCTATCAACCATATATTGTGGTATCAACCATTATATGGGATGTAATACATGGCATCAGGAAAAAAGTGGATTTCACCACGAAAAATGGTGATTGATGGTTGATTTATGGTTGATTGATGTTAGATTGACATAGACTAACGGGTTTTTCACTTCGATGACTGTTGGGGTTATGGCTATGGTAGATGCGTTGCAATAGTGAATGGGGATTACAAACACACGTCTCACCGTTCACACACCAGCTTTGATATATAATATTTTCTATTAATATCTATAAGTTTTGACGACCCTCCCCACATCATTGCACATCATTGAACCAGCATCGCCTTCATCACCATCATTACCACAATCACCATCACTCTCCTTGTCGAACACTCTGGATTTCTTTTGCATACAGCTGTATGATGTTGGAGATGTACCAGTGTACTCGTCAAAGATTCACATGAGAAGGATAGGGGTAGACAAAATTCGACAAAGGTACTGTATTGTTTTATATTACAGTATGTGCAAAAATAACAATAAAGTTGAACTAACATGTGGGAACGGGCAAAATCATGGTCCACTGAAATTGGATGCACTAGTACACGAAAGGCACCCACAGTTATAAGTTGTTTTATACCCCCATCTGACTATAGAAATATCCACCAAAAACATGAGGTAGCCTGGTTACCAGCCAACTGGCACATCTGCATATCGCCATTCATGTAGTGATCATATTATATCAAAATCACAAAGTGCCAGCACCATTATTCCCTTTGTCCAAATCAATAGTAATATGCAAAGCCATTGAATGGATTGATATATCCTGTATCCTCCAGTAAACTAACATAGCTATTAAAAATGCCGCATTTATAGGATGATTTACCTATTAAGAATGGTCATTTCCATAGCTATGTTAGTTTACCAGAGGGTATCAGAGGGTATCACATTATTTGATGCGAAACACCTGGAATATCAACTGGTACATTTACAAATTGATTCCATAGCGATCTGAGTGCTCGCTCGGCAGTTTTGACAGCGACCGCGTTATATTCTCATTTATGACGATGAAAATGAAGTATCCATCCAAGATTTACTACATTTTGCCAGGATTTCTGCGATATCCAGATATATTCAGATGAAATTTACTTGGATAAGATCTACCCTCTTGTTGTTTAACATAGCTATGGAAAATCCCCGAACTCAATGGAGGTTTTAATGAGAAAAAACATCCAAAATTAGCAATTTTCCATGGCTATGTTAAATAACCAGAGGGTATATGGATTGCTTTAAGTCCCACTTCTCATCCAAGATTTCACTCTAAAAACCTGGATTTTCCAATGCCACCTCCACCACTGCAGCTGGCTGATCATCCACCTTGTGACGGCGAAGGATCGGGGTTCAACAAGTAACAACAGGGCTTCCAGCAGCCCCAAAGGACATTTCATGAAAATTCACCAATAAGACTCAAAATCCCATGGAATTTTGGTCTTGCTTGCATGTTCTATTGTTGAAACATATGTAAGCACCAGCAAAAATGACTCTCTGCCGAAGATGCAGATTAGCGCGTTTAACCTCCAATGGGTGACGAGGTCTCAAACTTGGGCCCAAAACGCAACATCCCAATGGAGCTCTTCCATACCACCTTGCCCTCGGAATATCTCGATAGATCTCGACATATTTTTGGCTGTGTCCAAAGATCAAGGAAACCCCGTTCCATCCAGTGTTTTATCGTCAAAAATTCCAATTAAAGTGAACATCACAGGGGATATACACAAGCCATTTTCGAACACACCCGTATGGATATGGGTCAAAATTGTGTACTCCAAAGATTGGATGAGTAATGACGAGTACATCGCAATACATAATAATACTCATGTCAAAAATTGACCGAATCTCTTGGATTCGAACTTTGACCCATACACAGAATATGGCTTTAATGATCTTTAATGGATGTTTTAATGGATGTTTTAATGGATGTTTTAATGGATGTTTTAATGGATGTCAATAAGACCTTCACCCCAGAGACTGTCCGATATCGAGCCCATCCGCATGATCGTTGTTGACTTGATCTCTGTGTTTCTGGTGGCATGTTCATTTTCGTTGCTGTCATGTTTGTGGCCCCATAAGAATGAACACACAGATGGTTCCTTAGTGTCAGTTAAGTTACAATGTTTTCGAAACTCAACAAACATTTTCACTAGCACCCATAGTTCTATCCCAAAATACAATATCTAAGCATATCTATGATATATGTATATATAACATGACTATTTATCCCAATGATGGATGGTTTTACTTGGTCCATCTTCAACCCAAACACGGCTCCATGCAGATCATACTGTTGGTTATTGTTTGGTTATGTACCAGAATATCGCCAGGATGTTCCACTATATTTACTGTACCTCTCCTGGTTGGTTCCTGGCTCCCCTGTTAAAACGTTTAACTTCTGCAATTAAACGTAGCTATTGAAAATGGCCATTTATGGATTTTCCCATTAAACATGGTGATTTCCCATAGTTATGTTAGTCTACCAGAGGGTAACTTCTGGTGGTTATATGTAAATTACCCAAAACAAACAGAAAACAACCTAAAACTCTGTTTGGGCGTGGCTGGGAATCGCCATGCATTGCATGGTGGGTGTTCAACCCCTCCACATATGGTATACCATCTGGTTCTTTAACTGTAGCGAACTGGAAAATCACCATTTTTCATAGGTATATACATGATATGCAAATCATCCATAAAGGACCATGTTCCGTAGCTATCTTAAACAACCAAAGGCCAATAGGTTTTGACTACTCCCATATTCATTTCATTGTAGGACCCTAAAGATACAATTCTTTCAACAAACATAGATCCAGTGATATATCACCTGTATGCCTGGGTTTCTCAGTTACCGTTTCAGGACCCTAGGGGCTCTGTCAGTGGATACACCTCCAAAACATGGCTTTGTATGATACAGTACTTCCAGTTTCGGTATCTGTAATGGCCATTGATTTTCTGGACAAACCCTTCCAACAGTCCCAACGAAATATCGAGGCACCCCAAAGAGCATCTGCAGGTGTGGCATGTCTTGGCAAGGATCTGTGCATTTCACCTGGCATCTTTGACGTGTTTTCTATTTTGGCACACCAAAAGGTAGATTCCCTACTGAAAATGGGAGACACAACCAACAATCATGTGGATATTTGGGTGTGTCTGAAAATGGGATATACCGTACCCCCAATTATGGTTATTTGATAGGGCCGATGATTATCCATAGGATTTAGGTAAAACATCATGAATGGTAGGTTGATAGTGGGTCTTCAGGATGCACTTCCACCCTTCGCCAAGGTGGATCTACGGAATTCCGGAAAGTGTCCACCCCAAAGCCCGACAGGTTTTTTGTTGGTTTAGGTCACTGGGTTTTCTATGGTTAATGGCAGCTATATCTAGAGTTACTCTGGTTGGAAGGAGTAATAAACCAACTTACAACTTTGGGGCCAAACATGGCAACCAATGTTTATGGGCCATTTCAATCAAAGTGACCTTTTAATCCCACGCTGAATGTCAGAACACCTGAGTAGAAAAAATGAGTCTTCGCCGGTCACATGTGAATGCTAGCAGCTATAACGTTGCAACAGTTTAAGATATTCTTTTCACATATGTATATATATATATATAAAGCGATATTCAAGACTCTTTATCCGCAACAACATTCAGCGTACGAACCACGCTTGGTACTGGTGAGGTCCGCACTGGGTCTTGGATGATCTCAGCAAGTTTCGATCATGGCAACTCATCCAATGGTGACGGTACAGGAAGAATGATAGAAATACAATAGTAATACCCTCTGGTAAACTAACATAACTATGGAAAATCACTATTTTTAATGGGAAAATCCACTATAAATCACCATTTTCAATAGCTATGTTAGTTCACCAGAGGGTAATCGAGATATCAATAGTGACAAAGTAGCAACAACTTCAGAAATACTGTTTAGCAAAATGACTAGGTACCGAAGATTCCACCAAGATTTCTCAAGGCCACAAAAAAACATGTATAGATAGTCAGAAAAGGGAATGCCCACACACCTACAAAAACGTCATATCTCCGTGATTTTGCGACAAACACATCATGGTTACTGACAACCCAAAGTCCAGTAGTTTTACGATGGGATCATTCAGGACGTAGCAGCTTTCCTGGGAATATCATGTGTCATCTGTTTGATTCCAAACTTGGAATCCATTACAGTTACAGTTTTTCTGCTTATTTTGTCATTGATATCTTATTTCATCGCTGATGTTTGAACAAAATTGTTGAATGAAAGGCAACATTAGATGTTTCCGATATTCAGTCCTCTGATTATAAATCCTAGAATATTCCAATATATCCCATCCTGATTATCGTTGCATATCGTTACCACATATTACCACGATTTATAGAGGGTAAACATGGGTAAACCCATGATATCCCATTTTTTCCCACTGAAACCCGTTGAACATCAACCCATTTTCGGACCTGCATGGTCGCTCGTAGGTCAGCAGTAGAGAAAGCCCCTGCTGAGGCCTCAGTCTGAAGGGGGTGCAATGGGTTGGGTGATGTGATTGTGAACCAACAAATTTCATCATTGCTGGAATTATTTAACAAATTCCAGAATATATGTTAATTCGGAATTCAGGAATTTTGATATGATCGAACAGATTTGGGAATTGCAGGTGCTTGCACAAGTAATTGCTTTGGTAAATGAGTTGATAGAGATTTACCCAAGTGGGAATTGAGGTACGACCAACATATCACTGGCCAAATCAGGATCAATAAGCCAACCAGATCAAACCAATCCCTACTCCATAGTACTCATACATCATCCATAGCTGGCAACTGGATGGTCATGTGGTGGAGATCTGTTTGAGTAACAGTGATCCCGCACTATATTAGGGTTGATCATAGTTTATCTGAAAAAAACATATAACCAGAAGTTGATGATTTATCATTGTTTCACCTAATGAAATTGCTATAAGTTTTAGCAAATTCGGCATGTTTCCATACTCTGATCAATGCTATTTTCAGAGTATGTTCTGCCATCAGGATATTCGACAGATCGGAGTAAGTTATTCGCTGGTTCATCTTATGATGAAAACCATGGGATTATCTGGGATTATCTCATGTGTTCAATGGGTTATGAATCAATTTATGTCTGCAATTACAGTACAGTAAATCTGATCGTAGTCAGTTTTAATCACTGGTTGCGAACCCAATTGGGGGATATTCGCGCTGGATTCGGTCCGAGGAAACAAGAGAATGTTTGAGGGTTTATGATGGTCTATCCAAACAGGGGTGATGTCAAACAAACCATCTTAATCCATGTTAATATGGATATAAGCTGCAGTAAGGAAATAAATATACATATATCAAAACGAAATAAATAATGGGAAATGATTGACAGTATAAGTTAAGGCATTGTCTGAAAATGGGGAATACGCAATGCTATGACAATGTCAGTGGGACAATTGATGATGATCAATTGGAATTGGGGGGTATTCAATGTTCAAACAACCCCAAATAGTCTAATAATGTCTAATCTGCGCTGGATCTGAATAGGTTTCACAATCGTTTTTGCTCTATGAAGGCGATGCCTACAAAGTCGCCAATTTCAGGTACTCCACAAGGGCATTGCATACCCATCTTCACCGACCCGGTTTCACTGAGATTCCACGCCGCGGGGTTGAGGAATAGCACGAAAGGCACCTGGTGGGGTAAACGCTTCACTGATTACAGTGAGTGATTTCTATGATTTACCTTCTGGTAATCAAACGTGGCTGGCTGGAAAATCCTCTATAAATGGAGGGCTTCATTGGAAATTTAACTCTAAATGGTGAATTTTCCATTGCAACGTTTGATTACCGCAGGGTAAATAGGCCAGCACGTGCTTTTATGTCTTTCCATTGTCTACACCCACTTTGTCTACCCCAGTCATGTTGGAATCTATTGTCATTGGACAATTTTACCTCGTTAACCCGAAGCGCACCAGTTCATCCCAGTTGCGCTCGTGGTGCTCCTAAGATTACTGGAAGAGTTTGATAAGGATACCTATAAGGTGGTGTCACCAGTTTGGTTTGTTGGTTTATGTTACCCCCATTGTGTGAATACATCTACCATTTCAACCCCACAGTAGAGTCATTTCAACCAACTTATCTATCATAAATCCACTCTAAGTCCCCCATTTCTGTTGGTGTAGTTCCTCATTTCTCCATGGTTCAATCTCCAATTTCGCTTGGTGAAATCTCTCGACAGCATGGCCCACCCTGCCCTAACCTCTTCAGTGAAGCGTACTACAAAGCGTCTGGAAAGGCCATAGCCTCAAGTCCCAGTGGCCCCAGGTCGCTGGCGCATGGGGGGGTATAAACTAATCATGTTGGGTAAGAGGATACCCTCTGGTAATCAAACATGGCAATGGAAAATTTACCATGTATAGGGGATGTTGCTATTAAAACTTCCATTTCTAGGGGATTTCCAATTGCCACGTCTGAGTACCGGAGGGTACAACAAATGGATGTTCACGGGACCTGATAGAATCAAACATATGTAGTACATTGTAGTACCCCAGTTGCTAGCCAGGTTGGGTAGAATTTCTCCAACAACTGTTGGGTTGCAATAGTAGCTACTATCAACATATGTGATGAGGGATAAAATGAGTAAACTTCAGATCTTACTAGCAAAATTGGGGTAGCATTTAAGTATTTAAACATCAAATTTGAGGATTTAACAATAACCATGATTATAAAGGTGATTAGGGTTTGCCCAAAGGCAGGGGATACTCGAAAATTCTGGCCGCAAACCTCTGCACATTCACATGAAATCATATGTTTGTTACGATTCACAGTAGCGGCGATCGACAAGTGACAAATACATGTTGCCCTATCTTTTATTTTGGAACCCAACAAAGACCATATCCAGTGGAAAAAGATGTTGAGGCCCGCACTTTTGAGGGTCCATGTTAAATCATAGTGAAATCCAGGGAATGGGTATATCTATCGCCTTTCATATTCCCACTATTTGTCGGCAAACATCCCACCCGATGCGGCAACGCTGGCACCATCCGGCGCCCCAACGGTACTGAGAACATAAGCGTCGCAAGTCTACACACCAGCCTCAGAAACGACTTGCGGACAGTGAGCAATCTGACAATGGCAATTTGAAATCAAAAAAATACACTAACAAAACACTATGGAAAATCTGAATGTAGATCATTTCCAAGGCAAACAACCTATGGATTTCCACCGTTTTTCCATGTTTATTGGAGGGTAGCCAAAATAATCTCTCAATTCCTGTGTTGGGGATTCCAGGTTCATTTCCTGGAGGACATACGTTTACTTCCATCTTGAGACCAACGTTCCTACAGGAACCAGTATATCAGTATGTGATCATCAAACCTATAATGGTTTCCTTCAAAGTTTCCCGTTGTTTCAATGATCGGTACATATGACATATGGGTACGTACTGACACTGGGTTCAGTCGTAGTTTTTTTTAAAATTGTATTCTTCAACACTACCTCGACCCTCAAATCACCTAAATCCTGTGGTGCAATAGCCATTTTGCTGGGTGAAACCTGGCTGGTTGGTTTCTTTCCATTTCACTTATGCAGCAGCCCAAAAGACTCACACAGATCCCAAATTTTGAGTTGAAGATCATTGAAATCAACGTGAGCAAAGTAAAGTCCAATCCAAAAAATGCTCGTTTGGAAGGACCATCCCATGTTTGTGTGAATCATTGGATTGGTTTAAGGGAACATTTTAACCGGAAACCCCTATATTTCATAGGAAAAACCATGGTTTCCGGTTAAAATTTTCCCTTAACCCAATCCAATGAGTGAAGTAACAAACATATTTCAGAAACCACTATAGAAACCTATCAATGCCCCACATATTTGCTTGGTCAAATCCCCATCGCCACTTTGGCCTGGCGCTTGACGCGCCGTTTTTGGAAATCCTCCAATGGTTGATCAATGGGGATGTCCACAATGGATTGTGATAGTCCCCAAAGTATGTATATATAATCATATACATGGGTATGCAATGCAATTCCTAACATACACTATGCACACACAATATATGTATGTGTGTTAAATGTGTGTATAAATATATATATATATATGTATATATATTAGATATGTATTTAAATCACAAGGCAAGGGTAGATTTATGTAGTACAACCCACAGAAATCATGCACAAACGTAAGAGTTTTTGAAACTGTTTAGTTCAATCTAGTTCACATGCTGGTCATATACTCACGTATACCAATCATGTGGATACCAATACTGCAAATTACAAAACAATACCGGTTACATCGCAACACTGCTTAAGTGGCTATCAATATTCATCATTGTATGTATCAAAGAATTAGTTTTGAATGTTCATGACACTACCCTCCTGAACACAAACATAGATGTTGAAAACAAACTATTTGTAGATCATTTTCCGAACGGGAAACCATAGTTTATTCCACGTTTTTGTTGTATGTTTACCTTTTGGTAATTCACAATGTTCATTGGTAGCTACCTAATATTTATCATTGGTTACTACTAGTTACCAATATTCATCGTTAACTAATGTTAACTGTATAGTCAATCACTACTACTATCTATTACTAATTTGTTTCCAAAAGAAGTATCATATCAAGGCACATCCAAGCACCAAGCACCACATAGTGGTGCCCGCCGGTTCTGTTTGTCTACCATAAACCCAGTAGTTGTTGAGTTATCTTCACCAACTTGGTTAACATACATAAACTGTAAATGCGCATTCATGCTGCTTAAATCGCCATGTTTAGTGGTTAGATCCATAGTAACACCCACATCTTTCTGGTGAAATCCACATTTCTAGTGGTTAAATAATCCATATTTTCAGTGTTTAAATCCATTTAAATCCACATGTTCAGTATATCGTGAGAAAAACCACCAGGCCCCCCACGGACCACCACGCAGTCGCTCTCATAGCTCAACTGCAGCTCTCCCGGCGCCATGGCCGTCTGCTGCGACGCAAGCGGCTTCGCCGTGGCCGCCTGGCCGGTTGGTGTGGCGGGTGGAAGCCATGGGATCCAACGAAGATGGTGATTTTACCCTCTGGTGAACTAACATAGCTATAGAAAATTACCATTTTTAATGGGAAAATCCACTATAAATGGTCATTTTCAATAGCTATGTTAGTTTACTAGAGGGTAATGGTATTTTTATATCTGGTTCATGGTATAAGACCATGGGTATCCCATAGGGATCCCATTAGATAGGGATATCCCATGATTTACCAGATGGATTTTAAGATTCAATGGGATATACCATCTGGTAAATTAACATGGACCCTGGCATTCATCGGGATTGGAAGATTAGTGAAACCTCTAAAAATAGCTATGCTCAGGGTCTATGTTAATATACCAGAGGGTAATTGATATAACCATCCAACAATGATCCAAAAATGGGTATTTTCGATGTTCTTGTCAGAATCTGTTGGCCCATGTTCGTGTCGAGATGAAAAAATCATCGAAGCAAGAGCAATGAAGGTCCAAGAATCCAGGATTAAGCAACATTAAACAATTTCGCATTTGTCGAATGGATGTTATCCTCTGGTAAACTAACATGGCTATGGAAAATCACCATTTTTAGTGGGAAAATCAACTATTTCTATGGCCATGTTCAATAGCTACTTTGGTTTACCAGAGGGTAAAAGAAAGTCGTTGTTCACATCACATTCAGGCTTAGCGATACAAGGCACTTCTCCTACTAAACTGGGATTATCATGGTTTAATGGGGCTTGTACTTCATACCGTTCATCACAAATATATGGACTATCTATCAACAATAATATCATTGTAGTGATTTAAACCTCCTGTGGCAGGATACAAGTTGGTTTGAACTTCAACTGACATTTAGATTTATTGTCAGTAATTATGTAATTTCACCCAGAACATGGACAATTTCTGATTGTCCTCAGCCTCCAGTATGTTCATGAGGCTCCAACCTACCTCCAAGGTGAATCCCTCTTTTAAAAATATACATACCCCCTACTAAACTTTGGTATTTTAAGAAAGGTCAAGAACCTTGGTGGATATACCATGGGATAAAAATGGCCTTGTTGGCACCACATATCCCTACCCAATATATGAGTTCCTGTCAAAATCCTTTACATCCCACTAATTACTACCATCATGGTTCTCGCTTTTGGAGAGGGCCATATCCCCTGGCCGATGTAGGGACCCCAACTTATGTTTGCTGCTTTACAATCCCGAAAAACAAAAAACTATAGATACATTTAATATCTACCATTAAGTCCAACAGTTATTAGAGTTATCTTCACCAACTTGGCTCCCATATATCAATCTACCCTCTGGTAAATTGACATAGACCCTGAAAATCACAATGTTTAAGTGGAAACTCATCTTCCCCTATCTGCCAGGGGGCTATGTTAAATCACCAGAGGCTAAATCTCAATGTTTCTTGGTGAAATCCCATGTTTTTTTCGTAACCGCCTGGGCTTCGTGGACTTCAAGCGTGTCCAGCAAACCCACCGGCCGAGGCGCCGCCTCGGGGGAAAACCATAAGAAAATCATGGGAAAACCATGGGAAAACCATGGGAAAATGGTGATTGAACCAAGAAAAATGGGAATCTAAATGGATTTAAATGGGGATTTAGAGCTGATTATAGCACTTTTCACAGTTGTAACTGGCTCTGAAAACATCATTTGAGTGATATGGTTCACCTTTGCTGCAGGAGTTATTTCATGCCATGGCCATAACTGTGTAGGGCTATAACTGTGACCTCGGGTAATCAAACATAGCAATGGAAAATCTGCCGTTTTGTTTGCTGATTTTCCCAGCCTTACACCTCCATTTAGTTTGATTACCAGAAGGTACCCCAGAAAATTGAGATTTCATGGTTTGCCATCATGTGTCCTTAGAAAAAAAATGTGCTGGTGAATTCCTTCTGCTAGACACCGCTTTTCTGTTTGAATGGTTGATTCTACCCGCACACAAAAAAAAGAGGAACCAGTCTGCCACACGATTTCTTTTTTCTCCAGCGCAACAGACATTCTCGGCGGCAGCGCGCAGTGTGGACCTGGCGGTTGGACGGGGAATACCCATGTAGTCCAAAGTTGGACTATCATCAATGGATTGGTTAATGGGAAAATTTACAGGAAACCATGGATTTTCCCATCAAATATAGGGGTTTCCTGTAAATTTTCCCTTAAACCAATCCAGTGAGTGGTATCATGGGGACATAATGGGATCAAATGGAATATTGATGGGGAATACCCTTCGGTGATCAGACATGGCTGGGAAATATTCATCAAACAAGACATGTAGAAGGAAACACCATCAAACAAAATGGGATCAGCCATGTTTGTTTACCAGAGGGTACCCAAAAAGTGTCCTTAGTAATGAGGAGAATGATAGAATGATATACATATATACATATAGTACTGATAATGATGAGAATGATCATAGTGATACTAACAATAATGGTACGAATGGCAATAGACTGCTGGATGTTTCATGGGCAAACCCAAGTTGGGTACCCTGGTTCTCTTGGGTCCTAAATTTGGATCCCTTCCCAGTTGGACTCACCAGTTCCAGGAACATACACGCGGGCAACTCTACAACATTGATGGTACTGAAAATGGATAAACATGTTGTATATGCTTGCAGGATCCTCTCAACAGTGACAAGGAATACAGATCACAAGTAAGTCTACCTGTTATTGTGTCAAGATTC
>BGPT01000192.1:96524-131528 GCA_003297045.1 Symbiodinium sp. clade C Y103
CGCAC
This sequence comes from Symbiodinium sp. clade C Y103, assembly GCA_003297045.1. Taxonomy (NCBI): domain Eukaryota; class Dinophyceae; order Suessiales; family Symbiodiniaceae; genus Cladocopium; species Cladocopium sp. clade C. The sequence goes on from BGPT01000192.1 coordinate 96,530, forward strand.
CTGCATCTCTTCTCTTCTGACTTTCTTCATCGTCTGACTTTCTTCATGGCTGTTCTTTTCCATCTGTCCATATTGTCGGAAGGTTTAGCTTCTAAACTTCCTTCGATTATGGTATACGAACCAATATTAACCATTATATATATATATATATACATATCCCTGTTATATCCCTATTGAATCACCATTAAATCCTCCATTTATATAGGATTTTCCAAGGTAAACCAATGGACATCCAAGCATTCTCCGTGGCAAAGGCGTCGTTGTTGTCACCCCGCTGGACGCCACCGACCTGGAAACCAGGCGGAGACTCCGCCGTGGGGGAGGATGGGAGGATGAGAGTCCTGCCAACTATCGTTTTTTCCAGATGGGTTTACCCAGACATGTGGTGTATATGCACAACAATTATTATACATATATACATATATAATTACATATATGAATATATACATGACCCGGGTGCAAACTGCGCAGTTATTTCAACTAACAGCATTTTGCTTTTCACAATTTTAAAGCTGAAATGATATCGATGTCGCAACGAGGTCACTGTAGATAATGCTGGAAGGAGTACTCATCCCAAAGTCGCCATGCTTCGGCGATTCGGGGTGGTGAATTTGAATTCAGTCAGACGGATAAAACCATGAATGTCTATTGCATCTACTATATTGGTCAATATCCACTGTCTATCCAATATTTCAAACAATGAAGTTTGGTAAACGCATCAAGATCTGTTGGTCAACATTGATGATTTTCCATGATTTCCCCACGGCAAAATGTCGCCCCCCCGCTACGAACCGCAGGCCTCAGCAGTTCTGGCCGACGATGGATGTCCAGTGAGGCGCCTGCTGGCGGCAGGAGGGCTTTTCTTGAGTCCCTACTGTACCAGTTAGTTCATGTTGTTTGAGGACTAGGGACTACCCTCTGGTAAACTAACATAACTATGGGAAATCACCATTTTCAACGGGAAAATCCAGTATAAATGGCCATTTTCCATAGCTATATACGTTCAAGTACCAGAGGGGATACTACTTGAGAGGTCTTAACAGTATCACAATTCCACTAACCTCATTAGCAGACCAATTCAGACCAATATTAGATATTGTTTCTTTCTGAACAGTCTCATAATTCCATTCCCCAACATTGAATAGTCAACCCATGGTGGAATGTATTGGATGCGGTCATGAATTGGGGTCCCATATCGGAGGTATTTGAAAATAGGGGGAAGAGAGATGGGTATTTATAGTGTTCCTCTCACAGCATCTCTGCTGGCTGCAGGACGATGAATCCAAGAGGCACAGCGTTTTGGGGGACGAGGAGTTTGGAGGGTTGATGCTCCACATTTTGTGATTTGAACCGGTCCAAATGCATCCAAATGAGATGTTAACATATATGTTATATATGTTATATATATATATGTGTAGAATATCATATATATATATACATATATTGTTATGTACATATGATTACATACGTACATATATATATATATATACATATTCATGTCTTTGTGTGTTTTCTTTTCCTGCTAAAAGTTGATTGAGCAATGTGTATTTCCAGACGAGAGAACCTTGCCACATCACCACGCGGCCGAATCGCGTCCCATACCTGGAATGCCTGGAATGATGATCTCGAAAATTACCTATGATTTGGGACGAGTATTGAGGATGAATATGAGATGAATATCAATTTCATTCATAGTGACTTATATTCATTATAATACTTATTGGAATGATATTCCCAATATGAATCCCGTTAGTAAAGCGATAGGATCCACCATCCCCAATTTAACAATTTTTATGGGTGGTATAGACCATCAAAATATAGGTCGTTTTTCATTGCTTTATTATTATTACTGATCTGACTACTTATTCATTTGATTAATCTTATTGTCGCTGGATTGGTTTAATGGAAAATTTGCAGGAAACCCTATATTTGATGGGAAAATCCATAGTTTCCTGTCAATTTTCCCATTAACCACTCCATTGATATTGGGACGAGTTGACCCCCCAACCATCAGATCACTAAACACAGCAGACGAAGGGTCCAAGCCATGTAGCGCCCCAAATGTCCGGCAGGCCGGGTCCTCATCGAGGCACGACTTTTGGGGAAAGAATATATATATATATGGGGATGGGTCAAAACCTATTATTATCCATTTTAATGGGATGAACATCCATGAATCCCAGCTATTTTGATGTGAACAGAAGGTACCAGGGTTTTGATTCATAGCCATATATATTTCTTTTTTTCGGGAAACTTGGGTTGCTGTTGTTTTTTTTTGTTGGGATTTTGGGAAACTTGGGAAACATCGGGAAAAACCAAGGGTTGGGACATTTGAGAAAACATGTTGGAGAAAGCGACAATTGATGACAAAAAATTGAGGCCGTTTTCGATTGATCCGTTTATCCACGATTGCCCAAAGGATCGAAATTGGATACTTCAAATCAAACAAACAACTGTCCAGATTGATCTTCGGAAAAATCAGGATCAGCACTGAACGCTGGAGCCATTATGGCAACCCTGGAATGATGAACTCTGCTTGACTAGGTGGGTTCCCCATCTTTTTTAACTTTACCATGACTTAACTATATTAACTCTTGCATTAGCGTTAACTTTTACACTTACTAGCTTTAACTTTCAAGAGCCCCGAAGTTTTTTTAAAATCAGCTTAACTCCCATTCTCTGCAAGGTTTCAACCACCGACAAGCCTCCACCGTTGCCACCATTGTTTTTGTTCGGTGGGGAAGGTGGCTGTCGCGCCCGCGCCAACGGATGCAATGGAGGTGGAGGTGAGGTTGGGACAAGCCATGGTCAAAACTGCTGGGAAATGACCCTGCGGGGATGGTCATCAGTCCATAGCGATTTACGTGTCATTACATACTCATCAGTCACTGGATTGGTTTAAGGGAAAATCTACAGGAAACCCCTATATTTGATGGGAAAATCCATGGTTTCCTGTAAATTTTCCCATTAACCACTCCAGTGAATCAGGATTTGCTGAATTTCCTTCTTTTATCTGTAACTCCAGCATTGGCTGAATCTACTGAGAAGCTGGACTCTATTTGTTTCCACGGCACCCCCAAGGGTGAATCTACTGTGCCATGATCAGACCTGATGGTTACGACTGCGCATTTTGGAGGATGGGATCAAACCAACCATAGGAATCTATGAACATATCCTTCATACCTAGTGAGTCATAAGGATTCTTGCTATCAGATGACCATTGCCGATCGAATGAACATCATCTAGATGCCCATTGATTCTATCCCACTGTCTCCCCATTATCACTGGATTGGTTTAAGGGATAATTTGCAGGAAACCCCGATCAATTTGATGGGAAAATCCAGGGTTTCCTGTAAATTTTCCCATTAACCAATCCATTGACATGATGGTTGGTTTATCCAACTCCCAACGCTTGCTGCTTCAAAGCGGTGAGGTGAAACGGCCAACCACCGGCTCTTTCCGCGGACTACCTACGAGGTCAGGGGCTGTGGGGCTTTCCGGTGGCAGAATGGGGGTTTCTCAAAATGGGGGATCTCCCCAAAATGGGTGGTTTATACTGGACAAATCCCAAAGAACAATGGATGATTTGGGGGTCTATTTTAGACTATTTTAGGAAAGTCACCAGATGATACACGAGCGGATGTTCATGCAGCAGGAGCTATATGTTTTTTTTCAATTGGAGTGTTCAAATAGATTCTGAAGGATTCTTGATGCATGATCTTTTGATGGATTTGTGGCTTTTGGATGGATGCTTCTGGATTCTGGGTGAACACCTCCAAACTGAGAACAGAAAGATGACACCAGGCCGTAGGACAGAGAAACTGGATCTCCCTGTGACAGGGACAAGCTGAAGATGTTTCCTCGTGGATACAGAAGATGAACTCGTGTGCGAAGACTCAGCCTTGAATTGACGCTGCAAAGGGTGGGGAACCAACGTCTGTTCTTTGCTCCACTATTTCATTCATTGATCTATAGACTATAGACATCATTGGCATCACAGAACTTTTCCACATGACGTTACCGCTGGTCCTGCTGGAAAGGGGTCGGAAAAGATGCCAGTTGACTGTCTGGTTTTCAAGGTGTTGGATTCCTCCGCAGCACCTTCGTGAAGGGCAGACCCGCAGAGGATTGGCGGAGCTCCAAACTCCATGGCCATTTCCAGCTGTGATGTTTCCATGATTTCGGGGTGTTCCTGCCAGCAGCAAGTGGCCTGCTTGTGGTCAACCCGTTGCCAATGAAATAGCCACTCTCTGGCTAAGCCGGGTGGGTTCCATGGGGTTCCACCCGAAATTTGAGGAGTTGGATGCAAAGTACGAGACGGGTGAAGAACTGGGTCTGGAAGCCCAAGTTTGCACAGGTTCAGATGGGTGACTGATTTTCCTTTGACCCAATTTTTTTGGAATTGGGGATTTTCGTTGAAGCTGCTGGCGCTTGAGGCAGTGGTGCCACGGCGACTGTCTATCGGGTGCGGCCCAAAGGGATTTCTCCCCTGGCCAGGATAAAGTTGACGGACTCAGGAGAATCACGGGATTTCACCATCAAACAGTGCTCTGTAGCCTATGGGTTTTCATGCTCAGAAGAACTTTGTGGACATTTTTAGGAGTGGGAGTCCCTCAAGTTCCAGACTGGCCCCCTACTTTCTCCCCTATCGTCAGGGTGGACCCCCCGATCGTCCCCTAGCCCTTTTTGGTGAACTTTGGAATGCAGCTTCGTGAAATCTCATGAAATATCTATCTATAGTTGGTTTCAAAGATTTCTCTAATTTTTATCCCATATGGGATTTTCTGAAAATAGGCTACCCCAAATTTCGTGGTCGATGATAATTTTCCCCATATTTTCCGTGTCATGGGTATCCCCACAAAACCAGATATGCCCAGAAACACGGGAGATGCAAGATGCTCCCAACTGACTCCGACCTGAAAATGAGGGATTTAGACATTTACGAACATTGATTTTATTCAACCATCGGACTTTCTGCGTACCAATTTTGGGACCATATGACACCATGACAATCCAGATTCGCGGGCTCAATCTTCGTCAATTTGACCATGACATCCGACAACAGCATACCAGTGCAGTAATTGTTATCCCATTGTATCCCCAAAAAGAATCCCCAAGACAAATCCCATTTATCAACCCATCCCCATGAGATCCCCGCCAGGCGAAGAACAAACGCACGGGACAGGATGTGGCCCTGAAGGCCATGTGCAAGTCTGGGACCCAGCGACAAGACATGCCTTGGAGACACCTGGGTTATCTATATCGATTTATAACACCTTAGGACAGTTGGGGTTAAGAGTCATGAGGGAATCTAAAATCATAGTGAACTCACGTGGTGTAGATCATGTATATGAATGTATATCAATGCATATCAATGTATATCCATGTACATCATATATAAACGTGAACTTAGGTGCCTTTATGACATAAATGAGTCATCTATAAGTGGTAGAAAACCAAAATGAGTGGGGTATTGGTAGCCAAAGTCAAACCAAATTATGACTGGTAGGGCCCATGTCTGTGGGAGATTCGTCAACCATATGAAACAAGAAGCCATGGGGACAGCGCCGAAAAATGCGGTTGAGTCAGGGACTAGCCACAGCGTGTGCAAGAGAAGATACAAAAAGTAGGTGAAACATTTGAAAAACGGAATCTATGTATTTGTTGATATTTGATTCCAGTTCATATGAAAACCCCAGGACATTGAAGGGTTCCTTAACTATTCTAGTACCCCCAAATCATCCATCAATTTTTTACCATTCTAGAAGTGAAACCCATGGGATAGAAACCCCCAACTATGTTTGATCTCCGTGTCACGGGCTTGAGGGACCGCATCCAAGATGAGCAGATGCTGCGCAACGAGATCAGTATCCACAAGGTGAAGCAACGAGTCAACCTTTGGTTGGGCAGAACTTGAAACTGGGGTTAAAACATGTTAAAACCTATAATTAGGTTGAAATGGGATTAGCTAGGAAAATTCTGAAACAACTCACCATTTTTGAGAGGTAAATCATAAGAAATCATCCAGACATGTGCCATTTTACGTAGCGATGTTCAATTGCGAGAGGATAAAGATCTTGCACGGCAAGGATTTTAGCAGGTAAATCTTCGTGAAGCGTGGTGGATGTCGTTGGATTAGTACAGCCTTGGGCTGTAGCAAATCCTACCCAGTTCGGAAGTACATTTGCAGGGTATCCACGGCCATGGAAGGAGGGGACCTGTACCACGTAATTACTTCGGGGATTTGGTAGATTAGATTCAATTATTAGATTATAGCTTATATGGTCTGCAGACCCATGAACTTAGGCCTCTCTCGACCAGTGCCAGTTTTTCAAATTATACCGTACCAATAAGGGACCAGCCAAGATGAGCAGTGTTCAGAATCCCTGTTGGTTGATGATTAGTTCACGGATTATCCTGTTGGTTGATGATTAGTTCAGGGATGTTCAGGGATATATGTATATTATATACATATATTTGTAATACATAAAACTACATATATATATATATATTATCCAGTATCTTGGGGATGATCACTATCCATTCTTTGTTGTCCCCCTTTCGAACAAACGGCGAAATGTCGAAGGCGACGGATCATCCCAACATCTTGCGGCTTCTGGAGATCTTTGAGGACGTCGGGAGGCCAAGGCCTGCTGGACGTGTCATGGGGATGACAGTGGGATGACCTGGGAGGGAATAAATCGAGGCTCAAGGAGAACGACATGAGGCGACAAGGCGACTCAGCTTTGCGTTCTATTAATAATAGATATAATCTGCCAGCTCGGTCCAGCCTTGTGTTTGAGCTTTAGAGTAGCAGCATTTCATGTTGTAGAGGAAGAATTGATTGGTGGTTTCAGCTATAGTTTTTGTATCAACCATTGAAATAGGGCTAAGGCACATTTCTTGTGGGGGTGGCGTTGCCAACCATCATGAAATCCTTTTTTCAATCCCCATAAACTCTCATAAACAATTCCCATGTAAATCCCCAGATAATGATGAACCATCTGACATCATTGAATCACCAATTGGTTCATATATCACCAGAAATTCCCCATGAATCGCCCATGCCGAGGAGAAGAATCTCTTTCTGGTCACCGAGCTCTGCGGTGCCGGTGATCTGGGACGGTACCTCGGTGGATGTCACTGGGAGGTGACGTTTCTGTTTTCGGAATCATGTATCAATTGACAATATTCTTGAAATATATATGGTCATAATTTGACATATTTATATAACTATGTGTATATACAATTATATATATATATATATATATGAACGTAGAGTACATTATATTGCTTTTTGTCATATTTTGACTATTCACGGGTTGATGATTATTGAATATGTATATCTGTACTGTAAATTCAATGTTTGTTTGGTTTATGATGATGACCAATCCCGAGAAAAATGCAGACATCTAGAGCGATATGGTGATTCTTGTTATCAAAACTCTTGCTATTGAACGATGACACGCCAGACCACATGGAAGTTGCACAACTCTTGTCGCGACCACGGCAATCGAGGTTGCTCATTGCCGGACAGGATGAGTTTTCGGCCCGAGGGCTCAGGGGGGGCTATGTCAGCATGGAGTCAATTGCTGAAGACCAAAATTGGAGAAAACTCAGTCTATACCCTCTGGTAAACTGACATAACTATGGAAAATCAACATTTTCAATGGGAAAATCCACTATAAATGGCCATTTTCAATAGCTATGTTAGCTCACTGGAGGGTATTTGCCAACTCAGTCTACTGTATCTGAAGGTATTAAAATGATATAAAACCCAAGATTCTAAGATGACCAAAAATTTTTGAGGCACAAAATGATGCGACACAAAGGGATTTGGGGTGTCCCCTGGTTCCCTGGTTCAATCTGAATTTTAGCACTCCCCCTACAATGTGGTGCCCCAAAATTATGAGTTGGACTATTACCCCCATCAACTAAAGATATATATATATATGTATGATTTAGTTATTTATAGATATGATCTATTAATTATTACCATTTAGTTGGTCAATTATAACTAATATCTACCATACACCCGAATTCTATTAGTTATACACCAACGTAGTTGACCAGCTGGAGCACATTGTAGAGATTTGTGGGATGACGCTCAAGCCCTTGGACCCTGGCCCAGTCGACCATGGTTTCAGAAGAAGAGGCCTTTGAGTTTGGCGCTGAGTTTGGGAAATTCCGTGGCAACTGGGGAAGTGGTTTTTCGACTTCGGAAGTTGGAACCTTGGGGACAGCAGGCAACGCCAAAAGGATCAGGTGAAATGTGCGCTTTCAGGGGTGTAACAGTAAAAAACAAGGTGGGTGTTATGATTTCGTGGTCGTTGCTGGTGGGTGAGATGGCAAGATGATCGAGCGATGAAAACAGCTTGGACTTCTGGATGTTTACAGCTTCTCTCCAAGGTTTTCCGCGGGTTTCGAATGATTCTGATTTATCCCCAAATTGAGTACGGATCAAAATCAGATCCCCGAGAACTGGATGGTTGAGACTAACTCTAAGCGCAGACCCCGTGGTTTTCCCGGAGGGCAAACCACGTTTTTTTTAAACCAACCATCAATCAATAGAGGGGGTTCATTTACAACTACCCATACTTCAACTAGGGTTTCATTTAGGGTTTATATAAGTTATCATAAGTCAGAAAATCCCCCGGCCCCATGGAACAACTACCCATACTTCAATTAGGGTTTCATTTACGGTTTACATAAGTTATCATAAGTTATAAAATCCCCCGGCTCCATGCAACAACTACGCATACTTCAATCAGGGTTTCATTTACGGTTTATATAAGTTATCATGACTTATAAAATGATATACATCATGATATACATCATGTATCACATCATGATATACATGATCTTGACGTTGACAACATCAATTACGAGTCACGGGCAAACCGTAGGGTCTTGCCGGAACTCTAGACGAACATCTGTGGTTAGGGCCTAAAAGTTTCACCTGCAAGGGAGGTGCAACGACCTGCATCAGCCCAGGATTCTGAAGCAAATCCTAAACAGCATCGCCTGGGCGCCAGTTTTCTGGAGTGATTGTTGCAGTTGGCCAGGATTTTCCACCATTCAAACGTAGGTATTTGATTATATATATATATGTATAATTGTGATTAATTGTGTATGTATATACACATTTATGTATACAGAATATATATATATATATATATAGACAATATACACACATTTACTGTAATGATGTAATGATCACTATGTAATATTTTACCGTATATGTTCACAGCAGGTCTAAAAAAATCAAGCTGGAGGGCTCGATTTCGGAAATCTCGGCTGGGAATAACCAAAATTGTTTGGCCAGGAAGCTTCGAGCGTTTCATTGGTGAAATCCCCCGATTTTGGGGTTTCGAGATTTCATGAGCAAAGCGCTACTGGATGTCCGTTTGGATTCCAAGGTTTTCCCACTCTGGTTGACGAATTTGAGGGATTGTTTTGCATGTTTAATGCTGGTACAATTATGATATAATGGTTTCCCATTCTCAACAGGTAAATGATGGTAGAATGATGGTATTCATTGTATAATAAGGGTCCTATGATGGTATACTCATGGTATACCATGGTATACCAATCCCCGGCCCTGCATTTTTTTCCACAGAAAAGGACATTTCTGGAAATTTCGCTGACAGGTGTACTTGCACTCTCGCGGCATCGTCCACCGGGACCTGAAACCAGGCGCTTTTTGCCCCTGAGTTGGAGAGGATGACCGAGAGAACATTGGGATATTTCCCAGTAATGGAGATATAACTGATGGATGTGATGGGGTTTTTCTGATCGGCAGAAAGACTATGAATCACTATGATTTGGGGTGTCTCTGAGAATGGTGTATACCCCGATATTATAGCAGTGGAAGAATAGGGGAAATGAATGGAAATGATGATTACCCAGTGGATCGAATGGGGTACCCTATTTTCATGCAAACCGACATAGACCAAAAGCAAGGGGTTACAACGAGTTCATAGGGGTTCAAAGGCTTTGAGCAATTTCTGCGCGGCGAGCAAATGGTTGAGAGTTTCAGGTACTGAAACCAGCCCTGTCACATTACCTGCTAAGCTTTACGTGGTTTTAAATATTTTTTGGTATGGGTGTGTCTGAAAATACGGTACTCCCCAATTTGATCAAATTTGATGGTTGATCATCATTTTCCCTATCAACATAGCCATAAATTAGGGTATTTGATGGTATTTGGTATTCACCATTTTCAGACAAATCCATATCCGGTAGAATCCTCAAACTTCCTATTGGCTTATAGATCTTATAGTTTACAGTATCATAAAATCCCACTAAGTTCACATTCAATCCCATTGCCCTCTGGTAACCTATAACATATCTATGTAAAATCAACATGTTTAACATGTAAATCATCTACAGACGCGCCATTTTCCATAGCTATGCTAGAGATTAACTGCCGAGTCGCTGGAAAACTGCCGAGTCAGCAGGCAACTTCCTGTGCTGCGCACCAGATTCCAAGTCCAAAGATGACTCGTGTCTTGGGCCGCAATGACTGGACTGAAATTAGTGCTGCCAGGGCGCCTGTGCAAGGCATGACTCAAAAATATAATGGGAAGGCGTTTTTTTTTCCTAATGTCAGAAACTTGATAAATGAGGATTCAACTGAAATCCAATGTCTCCTTAGATTTCGGAGAGTTACATCCATACTTTGTCATACCTTGCCAACATGTGCAGCTTCAATCTTACTTCTCGTGGAGTCAATTCCGCTCTCAACAACCTTCAGCATCCACTGCATCGCGGGTGGCGAGAAGACGTAAGCCTCAACCACCAACCAACAGGCTCTTTCCATCATCCTATGGTCCCACGGATGTGGTTTCATTCCCTGTTATACCATTAAAATATTTTTTCAGAACCCCCCATTTGACCAGTATTAACCATTAAATATATACCAATTATTATCCACTATGAAATCATTATTTCCCACTATTGACCGTTATTAGCTACCATTAACCATTATTAAAGCATATTAAAGCCATTGTTAATCACTACATATCAACCAACATCACGATTAATGACTAATTCTTAACAATTCTTATCTAATTTATATATTATTTTTTTTGGGGGGGGGGGGGGGGGGGGGACCCCCCCCCGTTCTCCCGGCCCCCAAAAATGAAAAACCCCCCCCCGGGATTTTTCCATGGGAAACACTCCGGTGGGGCGTTTCCTTGTTATTGGGGCCGGGGAAGGGGGGGGGGGCCCCCCCCCCCCCCCCCCCCCCAAAAAAAAAAAAAAGATAGAAAAACCATGAAAAGTCATGAAATCACTCGATTTTTTAGGATGTCGACTTTTCTATTTTTTTCGGGGGTTGCTGGAATCATATAGTCGACTTTTCTATATTTTTCGGGGGTCATTATATATTAATTGTATGATAAATATCGCCTGATAGAACGAGCGAAGGTAACGTCTGTTTGTGCATGATGTAAGCAGGAAACTTGACAACGGAGGTGACAACCTGATGAGTGTTTCAGGACTATATATATATATACACAAGTTACACCTCATGACATACACAAATAAAATTCTGCAAGATAATGTGGCTGGTTGGGGGTAATTTGGTTCTAACTTCAAACTTATATACTCTCTCTCTCTCTATATATATATATACTAGACACTAAACTATATGCAAGAGCGAGGCACGGTATGTCTCTGCCCTACTCAAGTGGAATGAGGTCCTTCTGATTTGTTTTGACCTGCGAAGTTTGCACCACATTTTTCCTACTTGGCCTATTTGGGGGTGCAGTTGGAGTTACAATTGGATGTACAACCATAGTTATCACCAAAGTTACAGGGTTATATCCCAACTTATGGAGGCTATTTCCATGGTTCTACCATGTTATCTATCCCCATTTTGCATCAGAAGTGCACCCCGCAACGAGTCCCACACGTCGGTGCCTAGGCATCGCCTCACACGGAAGTGCGGCACCGATGGCTTCATGGCGCCGGAGATCATTCGCAACCAGCCCTACGACCAGAAGGCTCCGATTGGATCGAATGGATTGGAAACCATGGGAAACTTCTATCCTCCAACCCCTCCAAAAATGTCCGTGGATTTTTTGCAGAGGATTAGAAGTGTTGTTCCGGAGTTTTTCTTTTTCGGAGCCCTGGACACAGCGTCGCAAACTCTGGGGCGGGCTGGCGCGTGAGGCAGATATCTTCTCGGTGGGCTGCATCCTGCGCCCTGGCGATAGCAGTTTCCCTCCAGCAATTCAACTCACTCCTCTTTCCAAAGGTTGGATGATTTGAAATTCGCCCGGTTTGAAAGGTGTTTGTTTACTGGGATGGTTTATGGCAGAGTGGAGTCTTAGAAATAGTTTTGGGATGTTTTGGATCTTACTATCAAGCAAAAACTGACCGTTAACATCGTGAGAAACATTCATAAACATCTGTAAACGTCCATGAAAGCACTATGGTTCTATGATGGAACCGATCCTTTTTGATGAGGCATTGGCTTCTCACTGGGCATGCGCCCAAGGCGAAAGAGGCGTTGGGGGCGCCATGTTGGTGACACGAAAGGAAGGTAGAACATAGAAATGGACATGATATTTTGATGGGATTCTAATGTGATTTTAGTGGGAAACTTTGAACCAATGGGAGCTCAGTGGATTTTGCTGGAGATGGTCTTGTTTGAAAATGAGGTAACACTCCTGGCATTTGCAATGGGGAAAGTGATGATAAACCATGATCAACTGGTGTTTTTCGGGGTACCCTATTCTTAGGTAAATCCAAATACATGGACACATGGGCAGTGACTAAAATATCCTGTGACTTTTGGAGGTTTCCTAAAAGGGGGGACCTCAAAATCATCCAAAATTGGCAATTTCCAGTGGAGAAACCAATGGTGAAAAGAGGCACATTACACTAGTTTTGAAAAACACCCAAACGGTCAGATGGCCATAGAGCCATATCTTCTCATGATATGGTTTCTGCATGTCAGGAAATGCTCGATGGATGGATGAGGCATCATCTCATGATATCCTACACAGTTCTGAGGGGATAAATAATTGAAACTTAGATCTGCACCTACAGTAAATGTCACTTGGGGTTGCTTTTATTTTTACTTTACTTTTACTTGTGCTTTTACTTGTGCTTTTACTTTTACTTTACTTTTGCTTTACTTTTACTTTAACTACTGCTACTACTGCTACTACTGCCACTACTGCTACTGCTACTACTGCTACTACTGCGACTACTGCGACTACTGCGACTACTGCGACTACTGCGACTACTGCGACTACTGGGTTCTGTTCACAATCTCTCACGATTCCACAATTAGGCAACGGTTTCTCTCCAGAATTCTCCCAAATAGTAGTTGATGGCAACAAAAAAAACTGGTTTGTTTGGCAAATGTTCCCTTCAATCCTGGCGTCTTTCTAGCTGCAGGATGGCAGCTATGTCATGAGCAAAATCCGCCTGAATTTTGTGTCGGATGAGGCATGGCTGAAGACATGGAGCTTTCCTAAGTCATGGGGGTTCCCCAAATTATCCAAGTCATGGATGACCATGACTTAGTATTGAAACCCATGGTGACTTGGGGATCCCCCACTTCAAGAAATCTCTGCATAAACCGTGCCTTTTTATGTGTTTGCCATGTACCAAGTGACTTCATTTTGTCCTCATGTTTGTCCTTGGATCATTTGTCATACATCCACACAAACAAAGGTTGTATCTTCATTCTCGTTGGCCATATCTGCCCAGATCTGCAGATACACAATTTTGTCCATAAAAAAGAAGCCACAATCCCCGTGAATGTTGTTTTGATATAATTCTGATCGCAACGGCAGCAACAACATATTTTATGCAAAGGATACCCTGTGGTGATTTAACATAGCCATGGAAAATGGCCCAATTATAGATGATAAACATAGTGATTTACCTATTTCAGATGGTCGTTTTCCATGGCTATGTTAAATAAGCAGACCCCCCATAATTTATGAGGGGAAAATCGGAGGCTCGCGACCTGGTTCAGCAGCTCACTCGGTCGCTTGGACGAGTTTTTAGACTCAGGGGCCTGGCCAACCCGGGGAGGGCGACATCTATGGATAACATGAAGTAAATATGAAGTAAACAATCCGTTTCACCAAGAAGGTGAGTAGCACTTTCCAATGGTTTCGACATGTTTCCTATGAAGTAAATATATGTAAGATTATGTAAAATATCATACCATAACAGCCGGCAAAACACTGAAAACTACCTGTTTGGGGATTGCGAGAAAATCTGGACTTATGGTTAGAATTGGGGTAGTTATCTCCAGCTACGCAATTCAGGTTGGTGAATTCTGATATTTTATCCAGATGTATATGATGTAATCCCTTGCCGATATGAAACACCCCACTGAAAACCTCTGCTTTAGTATTGGATTGGATGATTGTTCGGGGCCCACATGAGGCAATTCAACACCAAGCCTCGCAGAGCTTAGTACGAGAAGTTACCGCGGCTTTTTTTTGATAAATTTGGAGAACTGACCCGAAGCTCACGGTCGCATCACTAAAATGCTGGTTAGGATACAACAAGGGGTAAACTATGCGAACCGGTTTTACTTCGGTTTGGTGATTCATTGCAGTATCATTTATCCATAAGTAAATCAAACAAGGGGATCGGTTTATGGATCCAAATTTGAGGAGAATGGTAAACCATGGCAGCCATGCACCCCAAATCAGGCATTCCCCATGGGTTTACCACGGTAGACCCACAAACTTCAAACCATCCTCAAATGGCTGGGAGGCCCGAACCACAGGAGCGGCCCTCGGCAGAGGAGGCTCGGGCGCGGGACCAGTGGCTCCACCTTGGCAGCGGATGTCCTTCCAAAATTGCTCAAAATGACCAGCTAAACCATGCGAAACCTTGCTAAACTCCAGGAAGATCAGGAAGTCATCTGTAAATTTGGTAGATTTTCCGTTGCCACGTTTGATTGCCAGAGGTGTACTGTATTTGTTCTGAAGGGTATCACAGATTAGAGAAAGATATGAACCCCCAGGACAGTCATTTCCAGCAGTGAAATCACGTGTGGGCGCGTGTTAATTTTTGATTTTTTTGGGTTCAAGATTTTTTGGAGATGTTCGGAACCAAATTTGATGATGTTGCAGTCCAACAAAACATTTTGCCATATCATGAATTCACAGTGTGCTTGTCGCCGTCGATTTGTGTCCTTTCCAATCTTTTGATCTCTCCTCTCACTAGATTCAACTCCAAAGCATTTTTCCAGCAACTTTCATATTTCTTCGTTTTAAGACGTTTTGAGCATAGATTTCACATAGTATACTATAGACACTATAGACTATACGTTTCTTTTCCACCCCAACCAGGACGGTGACCCTGACTGGTTGACTTTCATTCTTGTATGAGTCTTGATCCAAGGCTCAAAAGCAAATCCCTCCAGATTTTCTGTTGATTATACCCATAGATAACATTAGACAACCATAGGTAATAACCATAGGTATATAGTTATTTATATATTATAGCTTTATCTCCCAACATTATGGAGGTTATCTTCAATCCCACGGTTCTGCCATGCTCCGAGCCCGTTCCAGGTCCTTCGACTGCCCATCCTGCAGGGCTCCGCGGAGCGGCTGCGGAAACGCTCCAAGAGCATGGACGCGCAGCTCTTGGATCAGATGCCCCGGAGCTCAGCGGGAGACGGGGGGAAGCAAAAACCGAGCTGTTGGATGGGAGTTAGGCTGTGAAGTTACGGTGGTGTTGGATGACAGTTTTTGGGATGTTTGGAGAGTAAAGTAATGTAAAGTAATCCTGAAAGGAGGGAAGAGTGTTTTTCTCAGTTCCACTTGCTGGACCAAACCGTTTCTGTAGAGTCCTGTAGATTTTCCTCAAAACCTGATCACCATCCACGCATGGATCCCCCATGAGCGGCCCCTGCCGTTGAGGCATGCCTACGGCAACTTCCCATTGTTGAAAAAGGCGCAGAATCGCTTGTGAAATGGATGGAAACCCTGGTGCAGGTATGTGCAGATGTGAATCTGGTATACCCTCGGCAATTCGGATTCCTGATCAAATTTGTGGAGGGGCTGAATCGATTTGGGTTTGTCATGGTTTCTCTGAAAAGAGGGTGCCCCGAAATCCACTCGTTCATTACCATTCTTCCTATTATTTGACGGCTATACCATGGGGTATCACCATTTTCAGATATTTTCAGACCAACCCATTGAATCCCATTTATAGATGTTTTTGCTTACCACCCTTTTTGGAAACGGTGTTTCCTCAACGGGGTCTTGGGTGGTTGGGGTTCCCGTGGTCAGCCAATCAGGCTGCTCTGGTTGCTATGGCCTGTGCCTCGTGGGGTATGCTGGGTACAACCCACTTGTGACTGCTGGGTAGCTTGCTACTGTCCGGGGTGGTACTACGACAGGTACCCTCTGGTAAACTAACATAACTATGGAAAATCACCATTTTGAATGGGAAAATCCACTATATATGGCCATTTTCAATAGCTATGTTAGTTCACCAGAGGGTATGGTTGTAATCCCATTTGTTGTTGGTACTGCCCATGGGTTGGAAACTGGTGCTAGCGCAGGTCTCTGGCCTTTGGCCCATAGATCCCCAGGATGATTGGTTCTGTTGCTAATTTTTGTTGATGACACGAAGGTTGGGTGCCCAGTATCAGCCAAATTTGGTAGTAAACCGCATCATCATTGTGTCTATCCCCATTCTGCCCTTATTTGCTAAGTTAGACCCCAACTTTACTTATTTTTGTTCCATAGTCATATCTCATACCATCTGGTAATCAAACATGGCAATGGAAAATCCCTGAGCTAAATATATAGAGATTTCAATGGGACAATCTATCTAATTCTACTACAGGGTGGATTTTCTAGCCAGCATGGCCATGATTACCGGAGGGTAGCTCCAATCTCCAGCAATCAAGCGGTTCCAACAACCAGCACATCGTTGGGAGCCTTGCCAGATGGTAAGGTCTCCCGTGCAGAGTCCGACGAGGATTTTGCCCCCAGCATCGAGCGTTTCATGTGCGATGGGGGGTTTGGGCGAGATGGGCGTGTCAGGTTGAAGAAATTTGATGAATATGAGATATGAGCATTATTATAGGATTTTGATGGGATTTGGATGAAGCAATGGGAATTTTGGGAGATGGATTTTGTTTGGAAATGGTGTCTCCACCGCATCTATGCCCATTTGAATGGGAAAACTATGGAAAAATGATGACAAACCAGTGGGGATGGACAGGAGGAAATCACATATCAGAAATGAAATGACCACTCCACGACATAATGCTAGTAAATCAATGCAAATCAATAGGATCCACCATCCCCAATTTTCCCATTTTTATGGGTGGGATTTCAACCACTTACATGGGTTTGTCTGAAAATAGGGTACCCCTAAATCCACTGGTTAATGATCATTTTCTCCATTAAATGACAATTTTATCGGTCTACCCATTTTCAGACACACCCATATGGCTGGTTTACGACATTGCTGTGACGCAACGTCAGGTCCTTGGATCGGAACATGACCAGCAGCATTGATGTGGAGCGGGGTGGGTCTGGACAGGTAGGTGGCTAACCTGTCCCAACAAAAACATTTGCAAACAAACTTAGTGCTCTTAGTGATGGCTCTAAATAAAGGCACTTGATGCATTTTGTGGCCAAATTTTGGATTGGATTTAGGCTCGGAAGTTTCAAGTTGCCTGTTGTGAGTCATGAATCCACACTTGGAGCTGGCAGCTATTAGAAAATCGCAGGAGGATTTGTATAAGGCCTTGAGCGAAGAAATGTTGGGCCCTTGGTCAGGATTTTTTGAGGAACAGATCCGAGTTTGGGAGCAGGTTTGTCCAGAATTGAGCAGTGTTCTAAACCCCTTTTGGTTGATCATGATATTGGGTAGATTTGGGCAGTTATATTGGGTTATACTATCCAATATACTGAGGGTTATCACAATCCACTATAGGAAATCCTATAAACAAGCCAGTACATAAAGGGACGACAAACACTGCTCAATTGGGATTTTTAGCTATACCACTGTATGGACAATTTCACGCATTTCTCCGAAGAAGATGGACAATCCTGCCCAGACCCCATCATCCAATTTTATCCCAAGTAGCATTCGCATTTATCCCAATTTTATGGCAAATTTGGGAAGAATGATGATGAACCACAGGATTTTTTTATCTTTTTTTTGGGACAAACCAACACATCTTTCCTACACTATCCAACACTCCACATATAGAGGAGGCTTCGGCAGTGGAATTTCTAGATATTTCTAGATATTTCTAGGGCACTTAATCTTGGTTGCCAGGTTTCTCCGGAAAGTATATAAACCAGCGAATTGATAGGAAAGTCCATGTCTATGACGAATGTTGAAATGGATGCTGCAGATATAGATTATATTTACTGCATAATTTCAGAACACTTGGGAATATGATCTTCCTTGACAGCATCAGGCTGCAAGACATGCAAACCTTGGTGCAGAAGTTGGTCGCCAAGGCCGGGCGAAATCTGACATGGCTTTGGGGTCCTTGGGGACACACCAAAGATGGATGTTTTTTTATCAGGTTCCATAAATTATTGGACTTAAAACATTGGCATATTAACCAATTATGGTGGTTTCTGGGATCTTCTTTATTTTGACTCACACCCAGATGAAAGTTTAAGCTGTGGCCAAAATGCAGCGTCTTTCTCTCTTGGCCTCCACTATGCAAGCTGAACTTCAACGATCAGTGGACCGGCGCCAGGGAAACAACGGAAACAGCAAAAAAAATGGACACAGACAGTTCGGGATGCCCAGCGGCTTGCAATGGCGTGCATGTTGGATCATGGTTGGTGGCGGGATTTATTCTTTGATAATAAGCAATCCAACTATTGACCCTTGCCTTTTGCAAAGGCAACGTCCGCCAATGACCTTGGCACATTACGCTTCTGGGCCATCAGAGGGTATGGATCAAAATTGGCCATGAAGGGGTAACCCCAAAACATCTGCAAAATGGGATGTTTCTGAGCAAAGAATGCGAAGATGAACCATAAGTTTTGACCCAAACATGTTCCACATGTCGTTTGTTGAGGCGCAGTAGCGCTGCAAAGTCAATGAGCAGGTGGACAAGCTGGGAAATGGCTTTGGATCATTTCGTTTAGATGGCTTGAACGGCGTTGAACGGTTGTGGGAGCACAAGTTGATGTTGGTCATGTTTGTATCACAGAAAACTCGCAGTTGAAGACTGAGGATGGATTCCACAGCCTATCTATTCTAAAGATCGATCTGAGAATGCTTGAGTAGAGTAGAGCTGTGGGGGCTGTGATTCAGTTTCAAACGGATTGGGGTCATGCCCTTCAGTTTCACAAGAGAAAATCAGTAGGTCCAAAATGGTTGCTCCTTTTTTGGGCTATCAATGATTATTGGCCATAAATCATACATCCCATTGTGGCACACTAATCATACATCTACTTGCTGATCTACCCATTGTTTTCCTTACTTGCTTTACCACTCACAGAAACCATCCCACCCAACCAGCACAGAACAATCTGACCGCATCCAGGCACATGTTGTCCTCGATGATGGATCGTTTCAGAGCGGACCGATGCGCTGGGGGCGTTGGGGCAGGGTTGTCGCACCCGCTTGGGATGGCTTTGCACGGCCGCGCAGCAGGACTTGAAAGATGATGTGCAGCGGTTGGTGAACAAGGCCTTGCTGCCACCATTTTTTCCATGGGGATGATCCCATTATCTTTGAAGGGTTTAGCCCATATTTGCTTAAGTATGCTCAAGTCACCTGAAGTCCACGCGTGTGCGTGAATCCAGTCCGGTTTGTTGCGGAAATCCTGGTTGAACTTCCAACATATTGGTTAATTTCATGAAAACTTGTGTACTTCCAGAAGGTTTGTTACATCAAAAGTTTGCGACGAAATGCTTCAACTTCATGTTTATATGCGGGTCAAAACCTATTACCCTCTGGTCATTAAACGTAGCTATTGAAAATGCTCATAGAAATAGTGGATTTTCCCATTAAAAATGGTGATTTCCCATAGTTATGTTAGTTTACCAGAGGGTAGTTACGATATTTTCAATGGATTGGTTAATGGGAAAATTTACAGGAAACCATGGATTTTCCCATCAAATTGATCGGGGTTTCCTGTAAATTTTCCCTTAAACCAATCCAGTGATATTTGGGCTAATGAATATCCATTAAATATCTATTCACCAGCTGCCAGGTGGACGCCACTGGTACAGGGCTAGAGGGCCGAGATTCTGATCGCCATGCCGTTGGTGCCGCCCCAGTTCCAACTTGGGTTATAATTGGTTTATAGGTTTATAACCCCCAGGAAAGCTATGGATATATCACAATAGAATATATATATATATACATATCTACCATAAACCCTACTTAGACCAGGTATCAACCAGTTGGTTGGGGCGCCACCTGCTAGGATCTTCCAAGCAGATTGGGGCAACAACTGCATGGATTGAACAAACAAAACTAATATGCACATCACAAAGGGCAAAACTAATAATTACTTCTCTGAACAGTTCACAGAGAAGAGGAGGAAGAAAAGGTGACTCTTGAAAAGAAACGAGGACAGTACCACAAAGAACCCATCACTGGTTTTCATCCATATCCATAGATTTTATGCCAAAAGAATCTATATCAATCAATTTCATGTACAGTAACCTCCCCAAAAAAAGTCAACAAGATATTCAGAGCACACATTTCGGGCCTTGGATTTTCCACCTTTTCTGCATGGTTTTTTCCGGTCGGTGGATCTCCATCCCTTTGTCCCGAGGCATATCAGCTATTCCGAGTGGCTGGCCGCCACGGCCGATCCTGTGGCCCGTCCTTTTTGCCCATGGTGGCTGGGGGGGTTCCTGATGGCTGGGTACCTCAATAGCTGGATGGTTTATCATGGAAGATCCCAGAACAACATGGATGATTTTCGGCAGTTTTTTTGGAGAGCTCCAAGTTTTCGGGAATGTGGGATCCACCCCATGCCATAATCATCCGCGTCCTTGGGGGTTATGAAATTCGGTATATCCCTAGAAATGGCATGATGGGTCTACTATGACCATGGTTGGTAGCATTGGGTGGATGCCCACAGTCAAAATCCGGTGTTCATTGGATCAGACGCCCCGACCACGGCGATGAACAACTGAGGCATGGTACACAGACCCCTTCCACATCAATGCCACCTTCAGGCCGCCCGCAGGGTGCAAGTTACGAACAAATGGGCCGGGAAGTCAAAAAAGAGTGGGATGGGATGTTTTCCTGGTTTTGTTGTGACAGCACGGGTTTTGAACATGTCAACAGTTAAGTTGTTCACAATTCATGGGCATTGTTGATGTCCAGTCGTTGGATATCAATTTTCGTGTCCATATGATATTATAGACACTTTGTCCACCGTGCAACCCCCGGAAGAATTTCAGAGGCTCCAAGGATTTGCTCAGCTTGTGCTGGGAGGTTGTTTGACATCGATGGTGATGGGATGATTTCTGAAGACGACTTGAAGAGCGTGATTCCAGATGCTTCCTGCCATGACAATATGGCGAAGGCGAAGGTGGGAAAAAAAAACAAGAAGTGGTTTTGCAGAGGTAATCAAGGGGGGTATTTGGCAAAAAAGGTGCGAATTTGTGGGAATATACAACAAGATTGGTTATAGATTGGTTATACTACAGATGCCCCTTTGCCACTGGTTGATTCCTTGGGCTGTGAGCTAAGTCAGCTGGGATCAGGTGCTGAAGATGTGTCGTGCCAACCAAAATTTTGAGTAGCCAAGCAGTAGTGTAGGTGGGTTGAAGCCAAGTTTTGAATAGTTTTGATAGATTGAGAGTTTTGCTTCATGCAGATAGAGTACATTTGTGCAAATTGAATCACGGACCCTGGGGAGCCCCAAAAATGGAGTGCAAAACACTCGCAAGACGTTCTATCGCCCCAGAAAGATGCCGGACTGCAACATTTCCACAGCACTACTATAATATGATATATATATATAATATGTATTTAATTGTATTTATATATGTATTTAATTGTATTTATATATAATATGTCATCATTATAAGACATTGTAAATGTATGTAAATGTATCTAATATCATCCAATCTCCATATGCCCCAGTTTCCATGAGCCACCCCGAAACACCGAGGTCTTCAAAAAACTCACTGTCACCGCTGTGCTGCAAGAGTCGCAATTGAGCGCCAAGCAAACCAGTTGGATCAGCCAGGAGCTCTTGGTGCGGGGTTGGCCAGCTAAAACGGGGATACATCATGATCGTGATCAACATCAATAAATGATAGGAATAGATATAATAATGTGGAATTATACTAATACTCATAACAATCATAAACAACACCACTATTTTCAATGATATTCATCATCATCACGAATTGCTCACAATGATGATTCCTGAACATCAATTGATGATTGGTATCACCACAGTCGATTTTGGGGGTCCTTCGGTATCAGCAAAATTGAAACCGACCACTCCACGGTGCCAGGAGTGTTTCTCCCTGCTGTTGAAGACCCAGCAGCTGGGTTAAAGCATGGTGCTGGATGGTGCTGGGTACTGGGAAGAGCACTACGGTAGATGCAAGAGATCTGGGTCAACCTTAAAAAAGACTTCTGCGAATCAGCCATTTTTAGCCTGGTAGAGTACAGGGATGTGCGGGTGTCCAAGACGGGCCATGATTCATGGATGGTGCCAAGGTTGGATCTGGAAGATTTCAAAGTTGCAAAAGATATCGACATGTTGTAACTTCTCCGCTTTGTTTCATCCCAGTCAAGTCCAAGGCCCTCAAGTTTGTGGGTCTGGGTTAATGAACCCATACCTAGGCCCCAAGATCACTGACGATTATTGATGAAACCTCCATCTTTGATCATATTGTGCTGATGACTTTCTCTTTGTTGTTGGCCAAGTCATCCCATCGAAAAATGACCCAGGAACGCGTCTGTCTTCACCCTCCAACGCATTTGTGATGGCTTGGAGGATCCTGTGAGCGGCACAGCCTGAGTGGCAGTGAACAGTCCGAGGATGTTTTTTCCGACCCGAAGCAGTGGTTTCACCCATTGAACTCAATTTTCAACTAGAATTTAGAACAGATGGATATTGTATAGATCTTTAAGATTCTTCAAGCAAGTTGAACTATGACGAACTGTAAGATTCATCATATTTGACACATATTTCCAAAGTTGGCAACATTTGAACATGGATGAATGAAACACATACATTTCCATCGTGATCCGTTGATCCTTCCATGTCACGGCGTCGGATGACCTGGTCTAGCGATGCAGTGAGACAAAGACGCAGGGATGTGTTGAGATGGTTGAGGTTGTTAAAGGGGATTTAGTGGGGATTTATGGTGGTAACTGGGGTTTTCTGGTGGTTAAATGAATCGGGTGTGGCTGAAAAGGGGGTATATACCATTATATACCATTATATACCCCGTAATTGGCCATTGAATAAGGGCATACACCATCGTCAGACCAATCCATATGGGTGAAAAACGATTGACCTCCAAAAATGGATAGGTGTAATACCACGTAGGACTAGTTTTGTGGTAACATAAACTAGTAGCCCGTGTTTGACCCATGCTCATATTGGTGAAGCGATTGAATTAGCACGCAGGTTTGGCAAATTACAACGACTGCCTGCCCAATGAATTTACTGCAAACACCTGGAATCCCAGTGAAGCACCCGTCTCAGTATGCCAGCATGTGGTCTCTGCAAGTGTTCACGTTTTCATTCCAACAAATCACCCATGGTCGACCCATCCACCCGATGGACTTCTTGGCTCAGACCTGGGTTTCCAGCTTCGATTCAACGTTTGCAGCGGAAACTCAACGATCTTTCGATCGACTCGCAATGCAGCGCCTCTGCCTCTGCCTTTTGGCGTCCATCGCCCTTGCGCCCGGGGGCCCGGATGGGCAGAGGTGGCGTTGTGGGTGTGAGAACCCGAGCTGTGGTCTTGCCAAGATCTAAAGAACATTAAAGAACTATACGATACAGACGATTATACAATGCAGATTAATATAGATTAATATAGATTAATATCATATAGAATAATATTAATATAGTTTGATATATTTTGATACAGATAAATACTGACATAATACTGATATAATGCTGACAATACTCCAAAGGCATCCAAAGGCATTGATTGTTTCGTGGTCCTTTCGCCATCCCTATTGCCGCTATACCTGCAGTACTCCAGCTACAGCAGATGGCAAAGGTCCGATGTGACTCCCGTGCAGAAAGTGGTCCAGATCCTTGGAAAAAAGCCGGGAAAGGGATGGGGGTCTACAACGGGTCCTGGTTTTGATAGATTAATACCCTCTGGTAAACTAACATAACTATGGAAAATCACAATTTTTAATGGGGAAATCCACTATACATGGCAATTTTCAATAGCTATGTTAGTTTATCAGAGGGTAGATGATGTTTACAGTACTTAGGACCACGTGGTGTGATGAGACCAACTATAGCAGACCTCTGGTTTTGTGCCCCTCCGACTCTTGAAACTGAACTGGTGAGCTCCTTTCTTCTGAGATGATTTTTTCAATTATTCATCGTACTCAAGGTGACATATGTTTAGAACAGGATAAGTCGATGTAAGAAGCACCAATGAATTTAAGCAACCTTACTTCTTAGCAGCGGAGTGAGCCGCGGCAAGTCTCCCATTGCCAATGCCGAGTTGTCGTTTTGGAGTTACAGTGTAGGGTACTAGTGTTTCTGTGGGAATTGTCACGAGTTGGATGGCTGGCATCCCATGATTTATCCTTCGTGAAGCACATTTTGATCTATCAATTCCAGACCTTTTGGTGACACCGGCATTCTTCTTAGCTAAGCTCCGCTTCTTTGTTTGTCAAAATCATTGAACTTCTTGCGGACATGGCCATTCTTCTAAGGCTAAACTCCATTACGTTTCCACATTTTGGTCGAGAAACAGAAGGATTTCGTGCTGGTTCTATCCCACCATAAAGCCATGGTCCTCGTTACTCCTCCAGTCCACCATCTGAGGATGTTAGAGACCATGAAGGACAAAGGCACCAAAGAAATGAACGAGGAGCACGCCGTCAGGGTTGCGAAACGACCTATTGCAGCTGAATCTGACTGCCACCTTTTGGGGTTCACTAAGAAGTCTGAACACTTGATCAACAAGATAACCCAATATATGTTTAGCGTACAGGATAGTTTACTATTGGGTTTACCCTTTTTTTGAACTGATAGGCAAAGAGAAGAGACGTAAGAGCCTGGTACCTCTTTGTTTATATACCCAGTTTCCCCCATAGACGTATCTAGGCCGTTGGGAGCAGCGCCACTAAGTGGTATTGAGATGTCATGCTGGCCATCCGGTGAAAGATGTGGTTCTTTTGGGAGCTGCTCTTTTTACCAACAAAAGCAGTGATTTCTAGCCCTAAATCTCTAGTGACCTTGAACATGGTTGAAAGGGTTAAATACGTTTACATATTACGTTTGTTGCATTTTGCATCCTTACAGACTCATGATCCCCAAATTGACCAGTATGGCTTGTGAAGGGTGGCACCCAGAAATTGTTGGATCGGCGCCGGGATTGGGACCTTTGGGATCTGAAAACTGTTTGGACCTCCCACGCATCCCCAAGCAGTTCTGTCCTTCAAAGTGGGTCTCAACATTTTCCGTCATTTTCCAACATCACCTAGCTTGAATCTGCCCGATATACCAAGTTGGGGCAATTTCCACCCATCCGTGACCAGCAGTGGCCTTGCATCTTTTGGCACTTGCAAGTTTAGCTTCTAAGACCCCAAATAGACCTCAAGGAGCTTCCGACTTGCACAGGCTTGAACTGCGCTGGATATGGCCAGAATTTCCCTGCTTGGAACACAACTCTTGGTTGTTTTGCATGTTTACCCATCGATTTCCCACTAAGCTGCCATAACTTGGAGGTGCGCCTCATTTTCAGACACCCAGATTTTAGGCCATGAATCCATTCGGGTAACCAGGAGCAGGTGCAGTATGCCAAGTTCGAAGAATTCTGCAAGGGAACTTTGGCCGAGAAAGGCTGGCACTCGCCGAAAACGTGGGGGTGCAGTTCCACTTACACAACAAGTAGGTCAATGCCCACTGTGAGGAGTTGTCCCACTTGTATCACCGCTTATGGGGTTATTACATGATCTTATCATGCTCATTCATGATATTTATATCCATTAAGATAATACCAGATAATACCCCCCACTGCGCACCCCCGAGCAGCTAAACAATATATCTGAGGTGTGCCACGATGTGGTGGATTCTCCTTTCAAAATGTTGTTCCTCAAAACCACAAATGTTGGTCATTTTTTGCGAGCAATCCCATTTTCGAGGTGAGCAAACGTCGGTCTGGCTGAGCGATTCGGTTATACCCTCCGGTAATGTAACATGGCAATGGACAATTGCAATGTTTTCGATGATTTTTGCAGCTACAAACTTCCATAAACTTTAATTTACAGCAGTTCGGGAATTTCCGAGCCAGCCATGTTTGACTTTTGGAAGGTATCAAGATCATCCTTTTTTTTGGGGCCTGAGTTTGATCCATACTCTTGTGGGATGGTCAACCCTGTGGCAAGTTCGAAGCGCCTCAATGCAATTTCAATGCTCCCTACTTAGGATTCAGAATCTACTGTAAATGTATCCAATTGTGTTGTGGGTGAAATCTGACATTTCCAATTTCTTTGCAGTATGCTTGCGTTTTTTTTTGTTGACATCAATATATTTGGGTCGATTCCACTCCACTGGTTCCTTCAACCCGATTTGTTTTGTTGATAACAATCACGATTCTCCAATTCGTAAGTACATATTTTTTTGCCTGATAAATTCCCAATTGATTAATGTTGGGTAGGTCCAACCCTCCACTGCATGATTTCCATCATTGTTTCCATCGTTGTCCACACCATTTTACACAATCTCTCCATGCTTTCAAACGCATTTCAGCTGTGTTTCTCCCAATTTTCCCATTAGTATCGTTAGTTCAAACCATCTCTTCCCAAGAAATTTGCGCCTAAAGTGTCTGATTCTCATTGATTCTCAGCTTTTTTTCCCCATGTCCTTCCACCATTTTTCCCAGCACCGCCGCAGCCACGCAGGCGCCGCGATCACCTCAGCAGCGGATCAGATCGAGACCCTGGAGGCGGAGATCGAGTCAGCCACCTCCGAAGCAGCCCGTGCCATGGCTGGTGATGGTTGGGGTTCTAGCTGCTGGTGTCACTACTTTTTATGTACCAAAGATGTTATTTGGGGGGGCTTCTGAAATGAGGACCAGTCAGCAAACATGTTGGGTTAGCAAGAAACATTTAGGGAATTCATCAACAAGAATGGGGGTTTAAGCCACATAATTATGGAGTATATGGAGTATAGTACCATAAGAATTAAGAGTCACTATTAGTTTCCAAACAACCGTCACGTGCGCGGCCAGAAAAAGGACTGTAAGACTATCTAGACTGTGTATGACTATCTTTGCATGACATATTCTCACTTTAATGTCCTGGGATGTTTTGTCTTTCAAAGCTGGTGTTTTGGAGTGTTACTATCCTAGCCTTCGATTGAAACCCACTTTTTTCGATGTTACGTTTCACCGAATCCAAGAACAAGGCAGAACAGCATCACCATCCCAAGTGAGGATGTTCTTTGATTTTTAGTATTCGCAACTTTATTTTATGATTTGATTTTATATTGATATCGCTATGTTGTTGTTGTGGTTGTGGTTGTGGTTGTGGTTGTGGTTGTGGTTGTTGTTGTTGTTGTTGTTGTTGTTGTTGTTGTTGTTGTTGTTGTTGTTGTTGTTATTTATATATATGGTTATTAACTTTTCATCCAACTTGGATTCAGTACCCCAACCTTTCCTATTTCGGGTGAACCGGACCCCACTCGCCGCGTTCCCATTGCTTCCAAGGCCTGGCCGAGGAGATCGGCGGCCACGCGGCGGACCTGGAGGCGGCCAGCAAGGAGAAGGCGGAGGCCACGGAGATCCGCGAGAAGACGCGCGGCGACTTCGTGGAGACCTTGAAGGACCACCCCCGGGCGGGCACCGGGAAGGCGGTGCGAGACCCCTGGGGTTGATGAGTTGGGCATAGTTGGGCCATCATGAAAATAGGTCTTCTTTTTTTAGCATGTTTAAATATGGAGATATAGTTGGGAGATAGTGGATGATGGTTGATTGATGATGAGTTGGGGGATTCTACAAGCCAATATATGATCCACTAGGGGAACTCAGGGAATGAAAACGATCTCACGAAGTCAGCGTAAATGGATGTAAATGGTGGTTTGTCAGGGAAATCATCCCACTATTTCAGGTGAGTGGACTGTAATCATTGAATATACTTGTAACACCATCAGATTTATGATGAATTATAATTCAACCACAGTCTTTTCAACACGTTCATAATTCAGCCAGATTTTTTTGGTGATTATATCATATTATATCATATTATTACCCCCATTGAAGTGAGATCTTCAGCCGGGTCATTGCTGTGGCAGGACTACACCGAGTCCATCGATGCGGTGGGGTGGGCCTTGAAGGTCCTGAAGGCCGAGAAGAAGTCCCTCGGGATGAAGAAAACATGTAGTCCAACAGGTGGATCTTTGAAGGTTTTTTTTGTTGATATGGGGTTTTCTTAAATAATCCAAAGACATCCAAAGACATGGATAAAAATGGTGGTTCTTGAATCGGAAAACCATGGTTTTTGGGGGACCTAGTGGCCGGTTCCCCAGCTCAACCAGATCAAGATTTCAATCAACGAGCTCCACTGAGATCCTGCCAACACATATGGATCATATAGCTGGATATAATTACAGTATACATATATACACAATATTTACACATATACATAGATAGATATGAATGATACTACTAATTATAGATAGTCATGATTAATTGATATCAGTACTAACTATGCTAATATTGATGACAAAGCGCCAATAAGTATCATGATAACAATAGATTCTAATCATCATGATACACCACGATTGATCAATACTATTGATAATATATATATATATATAATATATATATATATAATATGTATATTTGTATGTATCCCACCAGCCCCAAAGAATTCCACACTTCAGCTCCTCTCCTCCAAGCGGTCCAACTCAACGGTCCGAGTCGCGGGTCCGGTCCTCCCAGGTCCAGCAGTTTCTTGGAGCTGCAGGCAGTGCGTGACTTGAAGACTTTGCCCAGCACTGCTGCGGACAGCTTGGACGCCTACATCAAGGGCAGCAGTTTGATTGAGGCGCGGCTGGGAACATATAGGGTAAACGTGTGTGAATGTGAAGTTTGGGCAGTTGAAAGTGATGGGAATTGCTGATATCTCAGGACTTTGGACCATTTTACGGATTTTTTTTCGGGTTATTATGCTATAGGAGTTAGCCACAAGAAGCCTCATTGAATGATGAGCACTTGTTGATTTCATGACAACAAATAGGGATTGACGCAATGAGAAGGATGTACACGCAAACAAGATTAGGATTTGCGAAGCAACAACGGCGAATACGTAAGCGATGGAAATGATGATGTAGTAGCGAGTAACAATGAATTTTTGATTAGCACGAATATAGCCAGCAAAAGTGGTGACCATCTCTAATAACATCTCAAAATCCATGCTAGACGTTCCAAACAAGTTAAAGGAACATATTATATAATGTATAATATATATATATATGAAATGTCAAAGGTAATCTGACTATGGATGCTGAATTGGTCTAAGGGAAAATCTACAGGTTAACCATGGCTACCCCTATATTTGATGGTAAAAAAGCATGGTTTCCTGTCCATTTTCCTTTGAACCAATCCATTCACCATCAAATTTGGTGGCTTTTCCGCAGGCGGCCCCGGAAGCCAAGACCTATGAGTTCCAATCCGGCGGCGTTGCTGGGCTGGAGATGGTGGGAGTTCACCTGGTGGGAAAATGGTGACATGGGAAAAAGAGGATAGGGAAAGTCATCCACAAATGGGAGACTTGGTTTTGTTCTTGAGAAATTTGGAAGAAATTTGGGCTTGAAACAAGTGAACTATCACCCTTTTTGTGTGGAAAAGACATGAAAAGATGTGACTTCAGAAATCAAACATAGGGGAACTTCCCCAAGTCCCAAGGTACCCTTCAGATGAAACTCTTGGAACCTCCGAAGCCTCGCCTCTTTTCGGCACCTGCCATGGCTGCAGGTGATCAGCATGCTCGAGGGTTTGCAGGACAAATTCGTGGACGAGCGCGTGAGCTTGGAAAAGGAGGAGGCCAAGAAACGGCACAGCTACGAAGCCTGGTGAAGATTTTTTGGGGTAAGTTCACCATCAAAGTTGGAGATATATGACGATATTATAATACATATTGTATATGATATGATATTATATATATATATATTACATTGGGGATATACATAATAGAGATATAACGGGGATGCAACCAACAACAAATGATATGGAATTGTGCAGAAGATCTTCGTTGCAAAATGGGAAAGAGATCGGATTTTGCAGGAATGAAGAATTTACTTCCATTTTTTTGCTACCATATAATTCTGGGGTGCCCTATCTTGAGACAACCCCAAATGTAGAAATTGGGTGCCAACCATCCGGTCTTGGTGAGTATTTTGCTTGTCCTCATTTTTGCTTCGGTGCTTGCAGCACCGATGTCTGTTGATTCAATTCCCCTTTTTGATTGGCGATGGCATATTTTTCCATTTTCCATATTTGTTCTGTGTTTGACTGGCTGAACCCAACATGTTTTTGTGGTATAAGTAGTCCCCAATTTGCGTTGGTGAATTCTGCATTTTGTTGACTAAATCCTAATTTTTGTTGGTAAAATCACGTTCAATCCAATTTCATTGTTGGTACTTGTAAATCCGAAAGCTGTGCGAAATCCACATAGAATAAACAAAACATAATTTTTGTTAGTGGAACCCCCTATTTTTTTAAAGGATGGCCCCCATCCTGCGTTGTGTTGTGTCCCAAGGAGATGTTGGTGCAGAGCTTGGACGCGCAGCTGGCGCAGTCCAAGAAGGATCAGGCGATTTCTTGAGGGCGGGGGAAGGTGAAAAAGCAAGGATTTTAACGGGATGATTAATGGATGTTCACTGGATTTTGAATGGATTTTAAAGGGATTTTGATGGTGCTTTCTTGGGATTTTCAAAGGGAGTTTAAGGAGACTTTCATCAGATTTTAAGGCGATTCTCATGGGATTTTAGAGTGATTTTCATGGGATTTTTGAAGGGCTTTACATGGGATTTTCATGGGATGTCAATGGTATCTAATTCTGAACTACTGTGATTCTAGTGGGATGTGTGGGATTCAATGGGATATGGGTTATAACCAGCAATCAGTGGATGGGACACACCAGCAAGAACTTCCTAAAATAGGGGTACCCCCAAATCATCCATTTTAATAGGATTTTCCATTACAAACCATCCATTTTTGGGTACCTCCATTTTAGGAAACCCCCATATATCTAATATAGCACACTCTATGATTTTTGGGATGTGTCTGAAGATGGGAGGTACCACCAACATGGCAGCTTTAGTAGGTAAACTGGATGATTCACCATCAAATTTGGGTGTACACCATATTTTCACACAAACCCATATATGAATACGTGTGAGGTATGGACAGGTTTCTCACGACCAGATTGGGAATGGATCATACACATATTTCTAGAGATAGATACCTATGATTGGATGATTGGATTCTGCCTCAGGATGCCAAAGTCCAGTTCAAGGCCAAGAAGCTTCAGGCCAAGGCCGCGGCCGAAGGCAGGGTAATTGGATGAAAGGTGGGGATGGCCATGACTTGTGGGGTTGATCTGGTGGTTTTCAAGTGTGTCAAAGCGAGTTTGGGAACGTTTTAAATGACCTATGGTTTGATTAAGTTTGATTTGTGATTTCAATGTGTTTCGAGCATTTCTGCCCTTTTTCCATGCCGAAACATTCCCAAGGTTGTTGGATTCTCACCCCCATCCCTGGCCTTGCCATCCCCTTGTTATCCCCTGGGCATCCCCTTGGCATCCCCCAGGCGATTTGGACGAGACGAAGACCGAGAAGGCCTCGGATGAGAAATACGCCAAGGATCTCAAGGCCACCTGCAGTAAGAAGGCCGCCGCCTTCGACGAACGCCAGAAGTTGCGGAAGGAGGACGGCCAAGGGCGTGGCTGGGGGATGGGGTGCTTTCTGACCACGAAACATGGAAGGATGAAACCATGGAAGATGGGTAACAATGAACATGTAGTTTTTCTTCTCGGAGGATGGGGATGGGTTATGATTTTTGTTTTTTTTGGGGGGATATGGTTGATGAGTGGTGTTTTGTTCATGGTAAATTCCTTTGATGGGTGGGTGAATGATCGAAGGTGTGTACGGGGGATGGAGGATGGGATTGAGACCATCAAGCTGGGGATGGGCATCGAGCAACGGAGAAGGATTCACCAAAAATCCCACAGAACATGAGCCATCCCATTCCGAGTTCCCCACCCCTACCCCTGTGGCAGGGAATACTTGGTATAATGTGATTGTGGTTCTTGAAGATATACTCATGAAATTCCAGCTCCAGCATCTCACAGCGAGCGATGGCATCTCCAGCAGATGCTTCTTCTCCATTGCCAACCTGACCGGCTTCAGGGCGGCTTACAATGAAAGCGGCTAGGTTTTCTTGGTAACGGCACCTTCGGCACCGTGTCCCTTGGGCAGCTTCCTTGTGGCAGAGAGGTCGCAGTGAAGTCCTTGAGCTTTGGGCTTTTTGGTGATTTTTTTCATTGCTATAACTTCTTTTCAAGATTGGATGATAGATATTTTCTTGTACCGTTTGGCTGAAGGATGCCTTGCAGATGCTATTACGCACGGATGCTTAGAAGATTGATTTTGCTGCATTGCAGCAATGGTTAGAGGCTACAGCAGTCAGACCAATTGCAATTGCTGTCTTGCATGTTTTACCACTTCTTCTTGACTTGCAAGGGAATGTAAGAAAGATGTGGCCGCCGTCATTGCGGAGGTAGACCTATTGGGATCCACAACTTCGTGCCCATAGACAATTTCCTTGTCATCAGTTCAAGCTTAAGAAAGAGAAGGGCAACTATTGTTGCTACGTCCTAACACCTCTTTGGACAACTCATCTCCCTTCTGCTTGCAGTCTGCAAAGCTATCGTGAAGTATTTCCAGATAAGCTGGCATGTAGCAGCTGAAAGATGCTTCAGGCTAAAAACCAGGCAGACAGAATTCAGCTCTGCAATGCAGATAAGAAAGTCATGATATAGAAATTGCTACCCCCAAGAAAGTGGTTCGACGTGTTGATATATGTAGAACAACCATGCATTGGATTGCCTTGAAGCGGCTTGAGGAATTGACAACAGATTAATATTGCCAAGCATGGATATAAGAACATATAACGAGTACGAGCCCTTCCTTGCAAAATCAATGGGAGCTCCCGCTCCCCGACAAAAGCCGATGGCTGATTAAGCGCAAACGACAAAGTACTGACATTTGTGATTGGGTAGCTCATTCTCGAGTTCGGGCATAGTGGTCACACAGTACCGATCACTATCTGCAAACATGAGCAATGCATGCTGCCCATGCCTTGAAGTGCTGACAGGTCTTTGCCACAACAAAAGGAAAAAGAACCGGGAGCGTGAATCTTCTTTTCCGCGCCATGCGGAATACTGTAATTACATTGCTCGCATAGTCCTGCTCTTTCAACAAGGCCTTCATTTTCGCAGATACCCAAAAAGGTGTTCACATGAAACGAAATGGAAACATCAAAGTAAGGCTGGCAAACACCCGTGCTGCTCATAGTCATCAAGTATTGTTGATAACACATACAGTAAATTGAGGTATACCCAACAATTAGCTTCAATTGGGGTGGCTTTTTGGCTTCAATGGTCCCATGTTGTCTGTTTCATTGAAAAAGAGCTTGATGAGTTGAGTAAACCATTCTTTCCCCAATGCAAATTGTCGTGAAATATCCAGCTAAACATCGCTTTCCTCCAGCGGTTGGTCAATGTAGCGGCTGTGGGCTGTGGGCCGGCTGCGCTGCATGGTGGTTCTGGACCGGCAACGAGGCGGCTGCTGGGCGGCTGCGGGGCGCTGGGGATTGGCAGTCGGCGGCTGCATGGCAGCTGTACAGCAGGGCGGCTCTGGCGGCGGCTCTCGCGGCTGTGGCGGCCGCGACGTTTAATGAGATCAGTTGTTGCTGGAAAAATAAGTTGCGTGCTGGCGCCTACATGAAGTGACTTTCTGGTCGGTCTTTTCGATTGGAAGGTGTAAACAATATATTGATACTAAAGGGATTTCAGTATCCTATAAGCACAAATGGTCTCAAATCCAGGCCACGCAAGAGGCGCAAGGGCGGAGCGCAAGAGGATGCTATGCCTCAACCACGGAACGAATGTAGATTGACCTTCGTAGATGAATAAGTAGATATAGTAATAGATATAGATATAGATCGAGATATAGATATAGATATAGATATAGATATAGATATAGATATAGATAGATAGATAGATTAGATAGATAGATAGATAGATAGATTAGATCAGATCAGATCAGATCAGATTAGATTAGATCAGATTAGATTAGATTAGATTAGATTAGATTGATTGATAGATAGATAGATAGATAGATAAGATAGATAGATAAGATAGATAGATAGATAGATAGATAGATAGATAGATAGATAGTGGCTTCTACACTGGCTATTGTTGCTGCTGCTGCTGCTGCTGCTGCTGCTCCTGCTGCTGCGGCGCATCTTTTGGCTGCCATTCCTGCTCTTGCTGCACGCTGCCTGCTGCCAATTCTACTGCCATTGTCNTCCGGCATGCGAAACGCTAAAACACCATGGCAGTGAAGGTCAAACCTGCAAATTCTAATGCCATTGTCCGGCATGCGAAACGCTAAAACACCATGGCAGCGAAGGTCAAACATGCCAATGATTGTCGCTAGAAAAGGTGCCTAACGCTGCGTCTGAAATCGTAGAAAAAGTGTGCGATGTGAATTGAAAAGTTTCAAGCTGTGGCTGTTGCTGTAGCCGCTGCTACTGCTATA
>BGPT01000192.1:133885-263273 GCA_003297045.1 Symbiodinium sp. clade C Y103
TGTCCGGCATGCGAAACGCTAAAACACCATGGCAGTGAAGGTCAAACATGCCAATGATTGTCGCTAGAAAAGGTGCCTAACGCTGCGTCTGAAATCGTACAAGTTGTTGTCGTCGTCGTTGTCGTCGTCGTCGTTGTGGTTGTTGTGGTTGTTGTGGTTGTTGTGGTTGTTGTGGTTGTTGTGGTTGTTGTGGTTGTTGTGGTTGTTGTTGTTGTTGTTGTTGTTGTTGTTNTTGTGGTTGTTGTGGTTGTTGTGGTTGTTGTGGTTGTTGTGGTTGTTGTGGTTGTTGTGGTTGTTGTTGTTGTTGTTGTTGTTGTTGTTGTTGTTGTTGCTGTTGCAACCTCTCTTCCCTAACGCGCTCCCCCTTGCTGTCGGCCGGGGTCGGCGGATTTTCACGTGCAACGCTGTAGGTTGAATATCGTATTCAGGATGTACACAATGCACACATGCACCTTGCGAACATGTAAAATGTAGGTTGAGGCGCAACCGTGTTGGGTGCAAATAACTTCATTGGATGTTACCGCAATATTGTCTGAGGATTTGTTTGGGTTTGTTCAGGGTTCATTTGAGTTAAACTTTGTTTAGGATACAAGAGGTGTATATGAACAGTTGTTCAATATGTACATTCATAAATATAAAAATGAATATGTGTATATATATTTAAATAAATATAGATGAATAAATAAGTGTATATTTTCATATACACGGGTAAGTACGTATATAAATATGAACATGTATATTTGAATGAATACAAATCTATTTGGATATACATGTAGATGGAGATCGTTGAACATAAATAAATACATGTAAATATACATACTATATCTATAGCTATAGCAATGTATTTAAACGCGTGCAACCATGGATTCAAACAATGAAACTGGAGGGGGGAAATTTCGACAGTTTCTACTACATCTATCTTTTATGCACCTCTCTGGAAACTGAACGCATTTTCAAAATCGCACATCAAGTGTCAGAAAAAATGCAAATAGTCTACATGAAAACTGGACAGAAACTACATGCAAACTGCGTAGAAAGTACATATAAATTGCATATACACTCCATATAGAAAATGGCCGACATCAGTCAAAAAAAACACATACTAATTAAAACTATATAATGATTTCGAAAAAGAAAACTGGGCAGGTTTCATGAGAAACAGCTCACGTGTTGAACCTATTCACCAACTATAAGTATATCCATTCGATTCTACGTACTGCAACCGTTTCATGTCAGGAGTTTACTTCTGAACTTATATGCAGCTTTGACCCGAGGAATTCAAACATCTTCCAATCAGTGTCCTAACTGGCCCTTTTTTATGTCCAAAAAAACGTATTTCAGCACACTTGTTGAAATTTTGTTTTCTAACTATATCTGCGTGATTGATGTTTCACAGCCGTTGCATGACTGTATCATGGTTGTCAGAAATTCATTTGTGAGTTTATGCGTATGTTTCTTTGAGAGGAGTTGAAACTTCTTTCAACAAGTGTCCTACCTAGCCTTTTTTTTGCGTTCGGAAAACCATATTTCAGGACACTTGTTGAACTTTCTTCTCCAACTGTACCTATGTGACTAATATTTCACAACGGTTGCGTGACCTTCAGAAGGTTGTTGTGAGTTTATATATGCATGCTCTTGTGAAAAGAGTTGAATCCCCTCTTATATAACCTACCTGGCCATTTTTTAAAGTTCCGAACACCACATGTCAGGACACTTGTTCAGACATGTTCTCCAGCTAGCGTTGCTGAATAGATGTTCCCAATGGTTGCATGACTGTCAGAAGGCTACTTGTGAGCTTACATGGTTGCTTTTGTGACAGGAAGCGAAACCTGTTTCAACAAGTGTCCTACCTAGCCCTTTTTTAAGGCACCAAAATAATTTGTCAGAGGTTTTTTTTATTTGTGTGTCGCAATCGTTGCGTGACGGTCAAACGTTTCCTTGTGAGTGTATATGCATGCTTTTGTGAGAATTGAAACTTCTTTATACGCCGCACCCTTGCGAAACTACAGAAACCCAGAAGACCTACCAAGAATAAAGCCGAAAACAAATCAACCGTTTCCTTTTGTGGCTCCATTTCGGACCCCTTCACTGGTACCCTTCCTTTGAGTTTGCGTTTGTTGGGGGGCTGAAATGGCCACCAGACCAAAACGGGAAATTCCGAACCTTAATGTTTCGGAGGCTTTCCGCTTGCGCTCGGACATATTTTAAAACACCTTGGGAAAGAAAGACTTGACCGGGATTCATGACTCAGTTTTAACCTAATTGTTTATTTCATCAAATTCATGAAGCTAATGACGTGTATTGAAAAAGTCGTGAATAAAACCAACTATATAAATGCGTTTTCAATTCATTAGTTTCGTTCCCTTAATTCCTGAGGGTCCCAGGATTCCAGAATCAGTTTCCCATGTCATTTTTGAATTAAACTAAGCAATTCAAGACATTTGATTCATGAAACAAAAAATGCATTACATAATTACATGAATAAACAAAATGTTTTCCAAAATGTTTTCCATTAAATTCATTCAATTCATGAAAGAAATTACATGAATGACATGAATTCAATGCGTTTTTTATTTGATTCGTTTATTTCATTTAATTCCTGGAGGCCTCTGCATTCCAGAATTCATTTTCCATTTAATCTTAACATCCATTAAAGTCACCTAATTCAAAATAATAATAGAATGAATTAAAAAGGTTTCCAACGAAATGAATTAAGTGAATTAAATAGGTTTTCCATCTAATTCATTCAATTCAACAAATTAGCGAAATGAATCAAATGAATTAGATGTGTCTTCCATTTAGTTCATTAATTCATGCAAGTTTTCGTGGTCCCAGGATTTGGGCCGTACGATTCTTCACTTGTCTCCCATGCTTTGGGTGCTTTGGACCGCATGATTCTGCGCTTGTCTCCCGCTTGTCTCCCACTTGTTTCCGATTGTCCCCAAGTGTGCTGTGGGTGCTCTGGGCCACATGATGCTGCACTTGTCTCTTCCTTCTTTCCAACACTTGTTTCTAGGTTGTCCCCTGCTTGAGTCTCACCGTCTCGGAGTACGCTGTGGGTGCTCTGGGCCACATGACTCTTCTCCCACGCAGTGGGTTTTGAGCGGAATGAATCGACACCTGCCTCCCACTTGTCTCCCTTTCCATGGGCGCGCTGGTCTCCAAGTTGGCTGCCTGATTTTCCGCTTTTCCAAAAGGCTGTGGGCGCAGTGGACGCGCTGCGCCGCCTGATTTTACATTGATCTCGTCGCGCTATGCTGTAGGTGATCTGGGCCCCCCTTCTCCATCCAGGAGCTTGAGGCCCTCCCCAAGGCCCAGGACATCATCAGCAGCGGCGCCGTGGCCGGCAGTGCAGAGAAGCACCTGCCCGGCCTGCTTCAGACGGCCACGTCCCTAGCTTCCCTCCGGTCCTTCTCCTCGCGCCCAGAGCAGCTGGAGCAGGTTGGGTCAACTTCGGCCGGTGGAATGGGGGAGGTTTTTAATGACTTGGAATCAACCAACCAAAAACATGAGCAAAATTGACGTTAGTTTGCTTGTTTAAGATGTTTTTTTTTCATGTGTCTCCAATTTTTTGGGCGGATTCAGGTTTGCCAATTTGTATATACCAAGAATCACATGGGTAAGGTACCAACCCCCAATTTCAAAGCTTGTCTTTTTCCTCATGCTTGTGAATTCGGACGCCAGATTCTTTTTCATATTATTTGTCATATTTTGTTAGATATAATATATATATATATATAAAATAGTTTTTTCATTTCATTGAAAAAACCATGGCAGGGAACCTCACCTTTGATGATTCACCAGGTCACACGCTTCCTCCAGCAACGCGCTGAATTTCTGAAGAGCCGTGTGCTGTCAGCCACGGCGGAGCGGGCTGCGGTGGATCCCATTGCCAAGGCGGGACAAATTGAGGATTTAAGCAGCAAAAATGAAGTTTTGGTACCTGAAATCCAGTCGTTTATCATTGTCAATGACTAGTTTGAAGGTTTTCCTGAAAAAAATGAGGGGTAAATCTCAGAATCCTTGAACGTTTAGCGGTCAAGAAATCGTGCAGCAATTGAAGACTAGGGTCAGGGTCACCTTGTCGAGAGCATGGTGCTTCACATTTCCCCAGCCATTGGATGGATGATGTGAGAATGGGTCAAAACCCATGATTTTCTGGGGGATGAACATCGAGCTACACAAGGAATTTTGGTGTTTCCACACTAGGTGCACCGAGTTTACTTTTGATCAATTGCGATTCAGAAGGGTTGAATAACTCTGGTGTGCTGGCTGAACATCACCAAACATGAACAGAATGGTCATCATTTTGAGACTTGCATCAACAGGCATGAATTCGGGGTATTCTTGTATCAACCCAGATCCAAATTGGATTTTTCCCATCCAAGAGAAAATAGAGAAATTCACGATACTTGAATATTGAGATCACGCACCATGAAAACAGAGGATTTTGGAAAACACCATGGGGATTTCTCCAGGTCAAACTGAGGCTTTAATTGAGCTATCCAACAAAACAACAGGAATTTCACCAATGTGAAAAGGAGGCAACTAGGTTGCAAGCAATATCAAAATTATCAAATTCATCCTGTGGATCAACTGAGGTCAAGACCATGGTCGAACAGCTGATTGTGAAGATGCAGGACCAGGTTGGGACAACTCGGTAGACCTTGGTTTTCAGTAGGTTTCGCTGTAAATGGAGTGACCAGCTCAGAGAGAAGTGTTTTGTTTTCTTGTTTTTTCCAGGGCACAGTATCTACTAAGTTGCTCAACATATAGACTTTGTTTTTGGATGTTTTCTGCAGGGAGCCTAAGCTCGACCATGGACAGCGGAAGATCTGTAGTCGATGTTGCTGGTTTTTGTTGGGATTCCGAAGCAACCCTAAATCGGATATCATGGGAAGATACAGAATTCAACAGACCGAGGCTGCACTAATTTGTCGGATGATTTGGGTCATTTTTTATTCTCAGCCTTTATTTTCTATTGGGTGGCTGAAACTATTGTCCAACTGTCCAGAAACGGGGTTGCAAGTCATGATGAATTGTATAAAGTTGAGGTTATTGGCAACTGACCAGAAATCATTGATTTCATGGGAAATCTAAGCAACGTGGATGGCTATGCCCAAGATTGGATGAAGATGGATGAAGGAACATTTCACGCACTCCCCTATGCTCACTGTAGTGGGGAAATGCGAGGGTTTCTTGCAAGATTTTTCTTCAACCGACCCATTGTCCATTGACCATCAGAAAATCCAAGTG
Organism: Symbiodinium sp. clade C Y103; assembly: GCA_003297045.1. Taxonomy (NCBI): domain Eukaryota; class Dinophyceae; order Suessiales; family Symbiodiniaceae; genus Cladocopium; species Cladocopium sp. clade C. The sequence continues at coordinate 139,142 of BGPT01000192.1, forward strand.
TTTCATGTATTTTCCTGCTACAATTCAGCAAAAAGGCTGGTAACTCCAATAACTCCCACTTTTCAGTGGTTAAAACATGTTAAAATCTTTGATTCCCTGCTCGTGACAGGCGAATGAGGAGGCCACCAAGCACGGCTGGTGCCAAGCGGAGTTGGCGAGCAACAAAGCCACGAGGGAGGAGAAGACCGACCAGGTCGGTGTGCCGGGGGGCATGTGTCGCCGTCATGGTCATAAATCATGAGTTTGAATTCAACAGCAACTACAACAAAAATTGGAACCACAATAAAGCACAATCATGATAGTCAGAATACTTGATCAACACCATCAGGATCCATCAGGTTTATCATCTCGGCACTATGATTATCACCATGGTTCTGTTTTGCTGTCATCATTTTCAACATTTTCCAAAAAGGCCATGGATGATGATTTTCCATGATGAGGATTATTAGTGCTACTATAATATTGAATGAGTTTCACTTCCATTTTCATCTCATCAAAATCATCATAATCATCTTCCATCCCAAAATTGAATTCCTAAAAACTCACGAGGTAGACGAACTATTTAAAATCATTCTTACAACATATCTATTACAATCATGATCGGCAGCAGCAAAATTCCGTTCACAGTAATCGCCACGGTGACAATTGCTGTCATAATCCCAAAAAGAAAGTCACCATTTTCAACCAACGGAACGAGCTGTTGAGGTGGACTCCCTGCAATCGGAGATCGAGGAGTTGAGCTCTTCCATCGCCAAGCTGGGTGAGGAGGTACCCGGGGACCGGGAGGACATGGGACGTTGGATGAAAGGGTGGATGGAGTTAACGGTGAGACATGGGGATTTTACCCATCATACATGATGGTATATAGTAACCCCCCAAAAATATGGAAGAGTGTTTCTGGGATGTTATCCAAGTTTCCAACGTTTCTGTTTTTTTTGGGGGGTTGCTAGAATGGGAATATCATGGGGAATTATGGGGATAGATCTGGATGATTCTGGATGAACCTGATCATGACCTCACGTCCTTGACATCATTGGAACAAACCACTAGGTTAGGTGCCAGTGCCCTGCAGGCAGTGACCCTGAACGAGGAGGTGACCCAGTTGACCACTGCCATGGCCAATGCCTCCGAGATCCGCCAGAAGGTGCCGGCGACCGAACGGCAGGGGCTTCAGGGCAGGGAAATTACATGGGGAGTTCAGCTGACAGATGGGAGAGACAGGATGATTTCACTCAGAAACATGTGTTTTAATGATACTTTATGTGAGTTCTATATTTTGGTATCCGAAAGTCTGGGAAGCTCACCCGTCAAGAAAGAAGTGGTTTTCACGGACAAAAGCGTGGATTTAGTCCAGAACGCATGGGGATTGTACCTGAGAATCCAAGTTCGAAGCTCAAACCTCAAAACTATTGGCCACTGAAATCGGATGATGAAAAACTAAAGGAACTCAATCTTGGCGTGCCCTGGTCTTGGCGTGCTCTGGTGCCGATTTTCTTTTAAACCACAGCCAGACTATGTATGCGCGTCACCCTGCAATCCACTCTGCTCCGTGACTCGTTTGAGGAGAAGCAAAAGAACGCTGACACTGTGAAGGACGCCAAGGTGGACAATCCGGGAGGGAAACAGCATGAATTGGTGGTGGTTCATGCCCCCAAGTTTTGTTGGGTTGACGTTCCCATGTCTTGGAGGTGTAGTGAAGTATCCTGATGTTGTAGAGGGTCAGGCTTTGTGCCAAAATCCCAGTGGTTCATAGTTGTATTATGTTATATTCCATCGAAATCCCATTGATATTCCGTTAAGCTCCCATTACTCGCTGGTGGAAAGCCTGTTTTTGATAGTGTCTTTCCATCCCAGTTTCTGGTTGAAAATCCTTAAGCATCCTCAAACATCCCATTGTTTCATACTTATATACCCCCTCAATATCCCACTATTAATCACATTGGTTGCTGGCTAAAAGTTATAAGCCATATCCCATTAAATCCAAGTCATATATCCCATATCGAATCCCAGTGGTTCATAGCTACTTCCCGTGAAAATCCCATTTAAAGTCACCATTAAAGTCACTGGACTTTCCCTTGCTACCAGGAGGCGCAGGAGGCTGTGGCCCAGGCTCTTCAGGTCCTGAAAGAATTCTATGCCAAGGTGCCGTGACTTAGGACATGTTCTGAAGGATTTGTTGCTTTGAGGTTGGCATTTTCTCACTTTTTTTGGAGGGCTATGGGAGGGTTCGACCGACCTTTTCAATGACTTTTCAGGAACTATGAAATGTTTGAAAAATGTTCGCACCTTGCTTTTGGAACATGTCGTACTTTGGCTTTTCTTGAGGGCGCAATAAGGTGAGCGGGGTGATTACACATAATTTTGACCCAGCACCATCCCCAGCCAATGGCGATGGCAGCTGGCAATGGGTATGGGTCAATCCGGCAGGCGGAGTTAAGGTGGTGGTTTCCAGCTGAACTTTTCCTTGCCGCATTCTCATTGGGTTTGGACCATGATTTCGAACCATTTACTTAGCACTTGAATCCCCATCCCTATTGAGGCATTCTTACTTTCAATTGTACCATGATATCCCAATTCTCTATTCCCCCATGCCCCCGCCACTATAGGAAGCCATCCTCACACCAGGCAGGTGCAGCCACCTCCTTCCTCCAGACGAAGAACACCGAATCCGCGCCCGAGACCTTCTCTGAACCGTGCCCCAAAGTCCGGCGCCAGGTGGGCGAAGGAGACGCGTACCCCCAAACTCAATGGTTAAACGGTTAAACATCATTTTTTTCATCTTATCCCTATTAAATGGCTATAATTCGGGGTATACCCCAATTCCAGACAAACCTTTCTCCCAGTTGTTTTTTTTTTCCCGTTTTTTTTGGTTGCTTTCTTCGTGCTCGGCCTGATTTTGATCAGATGGCAAGGTACACCGGCATGGGCGGAGAGAGCGGTGGTGTCATTGGCATGATGGAGGTGCCCTTGTAGATCTGTAAGCCCCCCAAAGCGGCCATGTGCGAAGTGGAACATGTGGAAAAATGGGGATATACAACCAACTATCGTGGGAACACAGTGGGATATTTACAATTGGATATAAATATAAAAGCACAGATATCAAATTGTGTCCATGAGAGAGGGGTATTGCCTAATGAAGAAAATGATGACCATCCGTGGGTATTTTTGGGGCCCTTTCTTGGAATCAGACAAATACACATTTCAAGGGGATGTAGCTAAATTTATGAAATGTCTTTTTTTGATTTCTTCAGCAATAGTGGCGATGATAGTGTCCAAACCGTTCGGTGGAGAGCATGGTCGGATCACGTTGGATCCCTGCGATGTGTTCTTCTGTTCGGTGGGATCATCCAAATTAAAAGAGGGTTCGAAAGCACCAACCAGACACTTGGTTTTGTTTGGGAATCCCAATTTACTGAGATTTTCTGATTTTCTAGGTTGAAGTTGAAACCACTTGAACAGTTGCTTTTGATATCATCAATGCAGTTGGTTTTCCGAAATATATGTATACATAAACGTAGGCTTTTTGAAGCAGAGTGCAAAATAAATAGCAAAAAACACCATGTTTGCTGGTAAAAGAACCACAGGTCCATGGTTTCCTGGAGACTGTCCCTTAAAACATCCCCAGGGTTTCTGGTTGCTTCAACCCACCAGCACCATGGCACATGGCGTCAGGTCATCGCCAGCGACTTCGCGCGGCTGCAGGCGGAAACGCAAGCGGCGGAGGAAGCGGCCAAGGCCGAGTACGAGGAGTTCATGGAGGATTCCAAGGTGCGATGGGTCTGCTGTCCCTGCCCAGAGCGTCAAGGGAACAGCTACACTCCCTTTTTTGCAGCGGAAAAGATAGGTCGAAGGATTGTTTGGGGTCTGGTAAGAATTTATACCTGGGGAAATAGGGAAGCAGATTTTCCCCGCATTGAAGCTGCTGGTGAAGTCCTGAGGCTGAGGTTGATAAAACTTGGAGGGCTGGTGGCAATTGAATGCTAGACTGAGTTGTGGAGGGTGGGTGTCACATCTATTTTTTGGGGGAGAGTGTGAATGGTTTAAGAACCACCTGAAGTGATGATGAAATTGTGCTAAAGGATTCTCAAAAAGGTGGTGTTGACAGAGGACACACAAGACACCATTGTGCTGCGCTGGGCCAGCTAGGTGGACAAGGCCACCAAGAGCAAGACTGCCGAGCACAAGGAGAGCAAGAAGCTGAGCAAGAGCCAGGAGCCTCTCAAGCAACGGATGGGATGGGATAAGGGAAACTTGGGAACTGTTCAACGAGAATCGCAACTTTCTGCGGGAGAGGCAGGTGCGACCTTCATCTTTCTTCACATCTTTGTTGGGCGTGTTTGCACTTATCGCCCACAAGAAATGGGCAATCTCGAAGTATATTTCCTCAGCAATTTAGATTTGGATTTTAGGGTCTATCCATCCATTATATTTCCCCAAAACAATTACTGTATATGGTTTTTACAATGTGTTTGCCACGAAACAGTGCCTGGACCTCTGGGCCCCGGACAGCGCAGTTTGCCACCGGCTCTTGAGGAGTTGGTGCAAACCGAGACGGACCTTCAGGGCACGCAGAAAGAACTGGATGCGGCCAATGCCTACCTGGAGAAGCTGAAGCCAGTGCCTGGGATATAGAAAGATCATCACAATATGGGATATGAATGATCTCTCAAGTTATTGGTCTAAGTATCAGACTGGATCATACCCAGGTAGTCCCTCCAACAGCTCCCATGAAAGGAATCCTTTCATAAGTGCTTTGCCTGGGGTAGGCTTCGGGGGTCTGTTGGATTTGTCTTGAAGAATGGATATGATGGAAGGGTCTAGATGGTTCAAGTAAAGAACTTTGATTCATGTTTACCAAGGTTTTCTTTGGGCGAAACTATCATTTTGGTGCGCCAACCTTTTATATCATTTCCATCTATCTGCAGATCTATACTATATCATACTATATGTGTATCACTGTATAAGCAGTATAAGCATATATGATGTACTGTATACATAGTATATACATATTTGTACCTATAGTTTATATAATATATATATGTATATATACAAGATATACATATATGTAGATATGATTAAATATAGGTTTATTTTATTGTCAATATTCATGCATTCTTTTCTTGATCACTTCCATCTCTCCATTGCGGCTGGCCCAGCCCCCAAGGATTGCCTGGACACCGGTGCCTCCTACGCTGAGAGGAAGGCGCAGCGCGAGGAGGAGCTCAAGGACCTCGAGACCGCGCTGAAAATGTTGGAGACCGTCTAGGCGGTGGCCTGCGGAAAGCCTGTGTCGCTTGGAAGATGCTGGAGGATGTCGCATTTAACAGAAAATGATGGGAAAATTTGCAGGACCCGCCCTGTTTCACATGAGTTAACCAATAGAAAAGTGGGATTGAAATTGATTTCGATCGTTTTTTGATTGGTTTTGGGGACTCCTCTGGGGGTTTAACCAATACAATTGGGGCTTGATTTGGAAGCTTTTGTCAATGCAAAATCCACTACGACCGGGGATTCGATTAAGGGACTCTTTGGAATTTTGGAGAAGCAAATCCAAGAAGATGTTGGGTATTTTCGGGTGACTTAACCGATGAAAATTGGAGGTTTGATCAATGAACATTGGGGGTTAATTCATGAACATCGGGGGTTTAATCATGATTAACCAATGACAATTGGGTATCTGCTCATATTCACCTAATGAAAATGGGTGGTGTAAATGGATTTAATCATATTTGACAATGTCAGGGACCTAAGCTTGGAGGTATACCTACCATATATAAGTCCTGCAAGGGCCAAATTTCAGGGATATGCCGCTTAAGATGTGGCTTTATTAAATGTTACAGTCCCTCCTTCCCATTGAAAGTCTTTGACCCTCTGCTAGGGGTATTGATTTTCCCGTTTTTCTTCAAGTTCCTTTTTTGGAAAGATAGCTCGCAAGTGTGGGGAGGTCACAGATGAACATCAGGATTTAACCAATAGAAATTGGGATTGGGATTTCATCAGTGTAAATCTTGGGATTTAAGTTGATATTTAATCAACAAACACGATGATTTAACATCAAAAGATGGAGATTTAGCCGACTTAAAATGGGGTCGATGGATTGGTTTCCCTTTGTTGATGGTTTCGTTTGGGATTGTGTAATACGGAGGTAGTTTCATAGGGATTGGTTTTGATTCCAGAAAAATCCAGATATTTTCACCAAAAACATAATTCACCACCACAAAGGGCTTCACCTCACCAGAAAAAACGTGCGATCGACCCAGATTGATAGAACACTTTCCTTATCGTCCCAAAAAAACTTCAACCTCCTAGTGCTAAGGTTCGGCTAAGTGCTGACTCCACATTTGTACCTGCTGTGGGCAGTCGCAAACAGTGGACGCTGCTCACTGGGTTGAAGGGAATATGGCTACAGGAATCTGTAAGGCACTTCAGGTTTCTACAGAAATCCTGGAACCTCAGAGCTAAAGCCGGATGGAACTTTTTTACACCATATCATCCATCGCCGCGCAGCATGATGGCCTCTTTCCATCCTGTCTCGATTTGCCCCACTGTTGCTTCGCTGAATAAACGCGAAAAAAACACGAAAAAAAACTTTAGGACAAGTTGGCACGTAGGTTGGATTGTGCATGCAAGGCTTTTGATCGACTCTAAAGGAACATTTTTCACGTCCTTGTCCAAATTTTTGTTCTTCACACATGTTGCACACAGCTGACCAGCATGAACTCATGAGAGTTCCCCAGCTTTCCCCTATCTTGCTTGGCTCGAACAGCAGCGCAGAACGGACATCAGCCCATTTGTGGTGTACCTTGCAGAAGTTGAAATGTGAACTCGCCCATGATGATGCAACTGCTTGGAGGATCAGAGCTGGTTATCAGCACAGGTTAGTCTTCCATTTCTGGTTTTTATCAAATTTACAACCAATGATTCCTTTCCTCATTAAATCATTTTCAACACATGCTCACTCTTGGTATTAACATTCATTTGGTGAATGTATTAAATATTTTCTATTAAAACAATTTTGCTCTTGATTCTGCTTGCCCCATCTACCACTGGTCTAGCAACCAAGCAGCCATTTACCATTGTGGATGGATTGTTGTGCACTGAGATTCTGTGCCTTTTGGGACTAGATGGGCTTACACGTTAGCAGTGTGACCAAACCACCAAACTTTGGTAACAACTTGAACTGGTTGGTGGCTTGGAATATATAGTTATCTTGATTTTCCATCATGAGGAGATTTTTTAAGAGCATGAACAAAAAACCACTGAAAACCAATTATTGGGTTAAAACAGCAACTTCTGCATAGGTAGATAGAACAATTGAAGACCTAAACATATATTTAAACACATGAGTGGTGCAATCTTTCATATTTTTTGCCCATCCTGGAGGAACATATGTGTAGTGGATGATGTTGCGTGGTATGAACGAGATGGAACGAAGGTCTCGTGGAGCTGCTCATTCCTGTCCAGAATCAAAGATTGCTGCCGATGGGAGACATGGGAGAAAAGGGGGAAAAAGGCGCCCGGGTGCCCGTGCCCCTGTTCTCGGCCTGTGTCCTCCGATCCACCCAGGGTCGAAAGGAGGATGCTGCGCCGGATATAGGCACCACGAAAAGGAATTGAACGAAGTAGTGCGCCACGAAAAGCGAAGTGCTTGTATTTCGAGGGAAGAGCTCCAAAGCTTTGTATTTGGGAATGCACGCAAGCAAAAGCTGCGCCAAGGGTTCCACCATGCAACAGCTTGACAAAGGGCAGCAATGGTCCAAGAGGACTCCCCGGGCCGAAGCCACTCCAAACCTTCGCAAATCTAAGGGGAAGCACAGCCAGTCAGCGTGAACAGAACGACAAATTCCATGTCGAAGCAGAAACCGACCACTGTTGGTTGCAAAAGGGCAAGCTGGACGAGGAAGGCGCAGGCTTCCAAGACAGATAACAAAACTGAAACGGGAAGGTAGCCAATCCTTGCGTCCCCTCGGGGGAGCTAGCACAGAACCATAAGAACCCCAAAATTATTGCACTGCTCATAGGGAAACAAATAGCAACGTCCGATGACGAAGCAAATCGTTGGCACTCCCCATGATAGGTTCCAGTTTGCACTGAGGGAAGAACATGTTTGGGGGCGCATCCCACTTAGCAAGTGGGTTATACTCCCAGTTAAAAAATGGAACATCCCCAGTTATGTATTGGTTAGAACCCACTTACTAAGTGGGATTCACATCCGCATTTGTCCACGGTGAAATCCCCATTTCTGTAGGTTGAACCGTTGAGCCACCATTTTTCCATGATATTTTCTATGGAACAAAAATGAACAAAACGTTGTATCACCCTATCCGCACGCATGGCGTGACAGGAGTTGGAGGCGCTCAGCAAGGCCCAAGAGATCATCAGCGGCGGTGCGGTGAGCGGCAACGCCAAGAAACACCTGCCCAGTTTGCTGCGGCTTGGTCGGCGATGACTGGGAGTGGCAAAGAACTGCGAGTGGCAATAGGTGATGGTGGGCAATAGGTGATGGTGGGTAAGTAATTTTGTTGATAGTGGTTAATAGATGTTAATATAGTGGTTAATAATGGTTGATATTGGTTATAGAATGTTATATAATAATGGTTCATGATCTGGGTATAGTCGGTATAGTATAACCATAAACAACAACAATGGATGAATCATGGAAAACTGGAAGAATGTGGTAAACCCAACAATAAACCATCCCCAAAACCACCATGAATGGGTGGTATTAACCTTCCCGAAATGGTAACTTTATGATTGGATTTCCAACATTCTTATTTTTTTGGCATCGGATTTGAATGGGTTTCTATGGACATGTTTATTTGGTTTAGATGGATTTAAGGGAATTTGCCGGGATCTCTTTGGGGGACTTTCAGTTGCATGGGTATGGTTGAAGATATTTGACCCTCTACATTGGATGGTTTCATACTTAACTAACTACGACAGGCTATTGGATTGTCAGGGATTTGCTGGTTCAAGCAACCTTCATTTGTCACATCCCCATTTATTGATGGGAACTCCATGTAAATCCTTTTCCATGTACATGTATTGACTTATTGATGGTGAAATCTCCGCAAACATCCAATCTGAGTAGCCCAGTGCTACTGAAACTGCCGCTCTTGATGGCCGAGGCAGCAGAAGGCCGTGACTGCTTTGGCATTCTTGCGATCTGAGCACTCTGAGACCGCGCGTGGTCAGCGTGGGCAGGACGATCTTGTGTGGGCCTTGCCGTGTGGGCCTTGCCCTGGTGGCCAAACCTCATGTCGTGTTGAACCCGATGCGAACCATAAGTGGATAAACGGTGTCATGTTTTTTTCAGCTTCAATACCTGGACATACTTGGGCGGTTGGTCTGGATGTACTTTCATACTTTTCAGGGGTGTAGGTCAAACATAAGCCAGTAGTCATGTGGAGTGCCCACTTGGGTCACCCACTTAGAAACAGGACAGTAACCATGATTAGTAAGTGTTCCTTAGCCAGGATGATTCCATCTACGTACCAGCTACTCAACGATAAGGCCAATAACACACCATTTCCCAGTTTGAGAAATGGATCTGTAAAGAAACCATCCCCGATTGGAAATTTGTTTTAGGTAGTGTCCCGAGCAATTGGAGATGTCTTAGCCATTTCAACATCTGATCTCTAGATGCCATTTCATCCATATTTGCAGGATGGATCCTCCAACATATCTCAAATGTCGGATTCCAAGTATACAAAAAATATCACCAACATCAATTTTCCACGCAGAGTTCCATAGATTTCCCATATTTCACCAGGACATGTTTCGTTCAATACAACGGGTGGCCCGGAGGACCAGGTGGCGCGCTTCCTCCAGCAGAAAGCCACCCAGCTGGACAGCAGCATGCTGAGCACGCTGGCAGTGCGCGTGGCGGCAGACCCGTTGGCCAAGGCATGGTCGTGTGGAACTGGGGACTGGGAAGGGGACTGGGGAAGACTTAGGTGGAGATGGTGGTTTCAAACTGGTTCTACAGATATCTCACGTGTGATTTCAAACTTTCAAACTGGTTCTATAGGTGTCTCACGATATTTTCTTTTCAATTTCTGAAGAAGCAACCTCAAAGACTCAAAGATCATGCTTTTTGGATGGTTTGGCCAAGTTTGGCCCATGTTTTTTCTCGTCAATATCAACAGAAAAAGGCATCATAGAAGCAGCTGTCATCAGGTGTTGTATTTTTTGTTCCACTTTTTCATTCCTAGCTTTCAGCAAAAACACATCACATCACTTTCGTTTTCCCAGGAAAAACACAGGATCTTCAATGATCTTCAACTGCCAAGAAATGTTGGGCGCTGCGCTTATTGGGCGCCACCCAGCGCCCTTCTCGTCGTCGCCATCTTAGGTGAAGACGATGATCGAGCAGTTGGTAGTGAAGCTGAACGAACAGGCCCAGGCAGAAGCCACCAAGCAGGCGATCGAGGGGTCGAGGGGTGGAGGAGTGGAGCGGATGGCGTTTCTCTGGTGATTTGTGGCAGTTCGTGATGGAAAACCACTGAAACCAGCATTTTTTGTACGTATATAATTGGGTAAATCACCTATTTCTATGGGCCTGTGCTGATAGCAAACTGTTAAATGACCAGAGAGTATTTGTTGGGGGCGGGGAAGTGATGCAGAGGAGCAAGAAGATAGACTTTGTTCAGTGAACATGGGAGGTTGAAGATACAAGAGTGCTAGATTTAAGCAACCAGAACTGATAGGTGACAAGAACTGGTTTGTTCAAAAGGGCAGGATACTCTAATCTATATATTTATTGCTGTACTATATTTATTTAAAGCGAGATCATCTTGTCATATCGAAAGACCCCTGCGGTTTTGGGAAGCTCCCGAAGCTCCACATCGACCAGGCCTGGTGTGACACCGAACTCTCCACCACAAAGCAGAGACTTGGCTCGGAAATATCGGCGGAATGCGAGGCTCACAGTGGGTGGAAGGAAATACGATTTGCAAGCCCCAAATTCCACAGTTGAAATTTAGGCAGCTAGAGTCACCCGCAAAAGAAGTGTCTTATTGCTGTTCAGTTTTTTTTAGAGCCTGATTTCCTTCTCTTTTGTTGATCTTTTTGGGGTTTTCCGACAAATATCATGGTTTAGAACATCATTTTGCCACTGACAACGGCTATAGACGTACACCTGGAACCCAAATCAACCAGAAATGGCAATACGGGTTGCCCCAAAGAATAATTTCTTATGTAGGAATGCTTCACTACCAAAGGGAAACAACCAGATATATTTCTGGTTCTTTGGAGTGCCTACAAGGAGGGGCCCACCTCAGTTGCAAGTTGGTTTACAGCCCATTAACCATAGCCATATCGACTGGAAACTCTATTTCACCCATTTGCAAAGCAACAGAAAACTTTCTAGGTTGGTTGTATCCGAATTGTGGATGGTTACATCAGTTTACATCAGCTAAAAGACCATGAAATTCGATTTTTTCATGGAATTCCGTAGGATACCCATATTTTCCACTGATTTTTTCGGCCGAAGATATGTCCGAACCATGGGGTGAACGTTCCAGGACCCAGGAGGCCAAGACCGATGCGGTGAAATCTCTGACTGCGGAGATGGACGAGCTGAAGGTGGACCAGCAGGGTGAAACCCAGAAACCGGTTAGCAACCTTGGGGATTTGAAGCAACAAACCATAGGGGTTTATGGAATTTGACCAACAGAAATGGGAGTGAACCATGAGACAACCAATGAAAGATGGGGATGAAACATGGAGTGAAGAATGGATGTGGTTGTGTCCAAAATTGAACCCTTCAAGAAATGGACATTAGTCCAGGACAAAGGGGTGCACGCTGAAACACTTCTCTGCGCCCTATAGGTGTCCCAAAACGACATGACATTCCATCACCATCCAAATTCAACAGGATTTCTCTCTTCCATATCTTTATTGTCTTTTTGGGTACTTTTTCATTTTTATGGATTCAACTACATCCCAAAATCGAAGCTACTTGACTTGACCCCAAACCATACTCCAAGTTGTCTCCAAAGCTACCTGGAGCCAAAGGGCAGCGTGCTGCCCAGGCGTCCATTGCCAAGTTGGGGGATGACACCACTACGCTGGCATCGGACGCCAGTGCTGTCGAGATGGGAAGCTATGGGGGATTCACCCCAAGCCATGTTCATATGGAAAATGAGGCTTTAAGCAATGGGTGTTTTTTTTCCCCGAAATGTTCAGAGATACCCTGAGATCTTGAAGAAATTCAAAAGAGTGTGGAACAAAAAAAACTTCTGTAGATGTGTAGAGGTCCAGAGTAGGAAGCTGACTGGTAATCCCAATGGCTTGCATAGATCATGAATGAATATTAATGATCATGATATCATCATTCTCAGCAGCCTTATTTTATTTGTGTCATTCAGTTGGTCAAGACCTTCCAAGCCTGCTTTTTGGCAATGTTTTCATGTATACTGCTTACATACTCAACAAAATTTCCCTGCTGACTAGTGATTGTCTCACCATGCTATTCTTGCCCAACAGTTCTGTTGGCAAACAACAAGCTTTTTGTTGGCTTACCAGAAAACCATCCCTATTGCCTTTGGGTGCCTCAAAGCAATCCTATCATCATTTCCTTCCAACCCAATTTTTGCCTGATCGTTCAAGAATTCAAAGTTTTTCTGTAACCAACCCCCGCTGTTTTTTAAAGATGCAATGTCGGATGCTCTGGGAAGCATGTAAAGAAACCATCAACACAAAGTTCCCGATCCATTTGGAGATTTCTTTCAAATGTTCTTTTTGATTCACTCTGAAACCCTATGAAACCCTATAGCATCCTATAGCCATCTTTTTGATGCCTCATTTCAAAGGTTTTGAGATACTAGTTTCTTTTTTCGCAATCTAACCTGTACAATCTGGTTGTTTAACATATGGAAGCCATGGACCATTTAATTCGATGATAAACATGATGATTTACCTATTCAAAATGGTCATTTTCCATAGCTCTTAAATAGGCAGAGGGTGAACACCGACTATATCCCCTTATGTCTCCATCATATTCCTACAAATCCCCATTCCTGTTGGTTAAATCCCCCATTTTCCCATTCGTTCTTTTTTTGGGCTTTCACGTTCTTCAGTGCCCAGACCTTTCTTGGATCTCCTGAGGAGCTTTCGGAGCTTGCGGCGGCCATGACCAAGGCCACCGACTTGCGCACTAAGGCTGGGGATGGGATGTGGTAGGATGGGCTAGGGTTGTGATAGCCATCATTTTGCATAAACATTGTGGTTTTTGCCTGCAAAAATCGAACTTCACCAGCCAAAGAGACCGGATGAACCATTAGAAAGGTGGATTCAAGATGTGTGATTTCACATGATTTTTCTTTGAGAAATCCCTGGGGGCCCCTTAGCCCAGCCATCCCCCAGCCATGCCCAGTCACCAGGAGAAGCAGAAGAATGAAGTGACCGTCAAAGAAGCCAAGGAAGGTGCTCAAGGAGAGCTCGGGAGCGCTTTGTGATGTGAAACAGCAGGAGGTGGGTTGCCTTTTTTATGGCCACTTTAATAGGGAAAATGAATGAACGTGATTATCAGCCATTGGAATTGGGGGCACCCTATTTTCAGACTAACCCATGTCTTCCAATTTTTTTGGGAGGGAAGTTGAGATGGTTGATGATGGTTGTTCTTGTGATTTCTTGAGAAATTAACTATATATATATATATATGTCCAATTATATTGCTAGCGAGCCTCGTGCTTCACAACATGCGATCATGATTTGTCTGGTTGGTGGTTTTAATTCAATCCTTGAGCTCACAAATGGGGTCGTGATCTTCAACAATTGACAATTGATACTAGGATTTCTTTTAGGGGGGTGAAACCACCAACATCCAGAAACCAGTGAGGTCACACACCTTCCAAATATGGATATTTATTTTACCATCGATTTCTATAGTTCAGCCATCTTTGGGTAGCATGCCAGAATTGGTTGAAGGCAACATTTACGGAAGCCACCTGAGTAAAATTTTGGGTAAAAACTTGTAAAAGCCAGCTGGTTTCCGGTTCCAATTTACCCTTACTGGAACAAAGGCATTGAATATCATCTAAAGGGGGCTTTGATAATCTTAAGTTCCAATTTTTGTCAGTCATTCTCCCATTTTTGCCAGGTATCTTCAGGTCATATCCCCATTCTTGTAGGTCATATTGATATCCCTGTCTTGCTGGTCAATCTGCCATTTTCGCTGGGTAATATCCCCCTTTTTGTAGGTTCATCCGTTCAGCCCCCCCATTTTGGTTCGCAATATCCCAGGGATCCCAAAAATCCCAGGCCCCCAGCGCCCAGGAGTTCTACGCCAAGGCCTCGGATGCTACGGCTCTGGTGCAGACGGGGAAAGAGACCGCGCAGCCGGAGGTCTTCGGAGATGAGCAGCTCGACGTGGAGTTATGGGGCTGGGGGATGCTGGGGGCAGGATTGGTCATAGGGGATTATACTACCTGGTTTAGTAGGGATTATTGCGAGCCACAATAGGAATATTTACTATCCAACCAGTGTATAATGGGATGGGAGAGGGATATTTTTCATGGCTTGTGTGGGTTTTTCCATGGAAGAAAGCCATATTTCTGGATGAAATTGATCATGACCTCACGTCCTCACGTCACCGGAATGATGGTGAATGGGATTGGGGGAATCATCCCCAAATGGCCGCATGATAACAGCTATTTTCAGGTTCGTGAACTACCATAATTTAGCCAGATATACTATTATATATTTACATCGGACTTTTTGATAGTAAATGATGATTCATGGGGATAGATACCCAGATAGCCTCTTTGTCATTGTAAGCTATAAAAAAGCATATTTCATGGGGATACTTAGCTCTTCATGGGACAATGTTTTACTATCCCGGATCCCCGTTGCAGTTGCCTAGCAGTGGAACTAGTGCGGATGACTGGGGACTATTCATGGGGATGATTGTCATGGGGATATTGATGGGATTCCCGCCAACTACAATGACGACGCTACCATGAATGTGGGGGTTGGAAGACTACTTTCCTCTATAAATGGGTGATTCTCAGGTTCTATGTTGGTTCAAGGGATGGTATCTCAATTGTATGATATAGTATATACTTGGATCTGAATTTTGGTGAGTATAGTCATAATGACTCACAGTTAGACCTCAAAAATGGATGATTGAATGAATGCGACGAAAAAATCGTGGGTTGATTGGTACTCCATTTCTAAGCCATGTCGCTTGGATGTGCATCCCAGTTTATTGGAAGTGGTTAGCAAATCATATTATGCAAGCGGGGTTTACCCCATTTATCTGGTTTGCACCATAGTTGTTGGTTGTTGGCCATATACCAATTGAGATGTACATCCAAGACGGGTTCAAACTTCATCAGATTCGCTGTCCACTATAAAAGAAAGGAGAGGGAATCAGACCATTCCCCACAAAATGGATCCACACCACCCAATTTTATTAGGAGAGGGCCGTAAGAAAAATCTACAGACAGCAACCAACTGTCGTCCGTTGAGCTTACCACAGCGTTGTTGAAAAACTGGATCCTCCGAATCTGAAAGATCTGGTTCTGGGGGAAACTTTGACCTCAAACATTTCCAGGATTCAGTCACCTAGTGTGGACCCACAGCAATGTTTGGTAGGTTCTTAGACGTCATTAACCAGTTCATTTACATGCCCATTTTATCGGGTTATGGCAAGCAGCCTTATAAGAGGTGCAATTTGTCAAGAATTGAAGCAACTGAAAAGTGGACTCTCAAATGGGGGAACATTGTCGGGATAATGATTATATGTAAATAATAAATAAATAAATAAATATATATATATATATATACATTATCCCATCCAGCCCAAACAGATTTTGTCTTGCAGGGTATCTAAGGCTAACCATGTTTAACCATTGATTGATAGTCAAATATGTCAAAATCAACCCTTAGATTACAGTAACACACGTGGTGAGCTTTTTTCTATACGTGTAGTTTAACTAACTACTGGCTAGTCAATGCTGTGCAGAACCGATCGTAGGACATGCCACGGCTCCCCAAAGGCCTTACACCGGCATGGGCGGCGAGAGCGGTGGTGTAATTGGCATGATGGAGGCTGGAGGAGATTCTAGGGTAGAGAGGTGGGTCGGGGGCATGGAGATCAACGTGATGACAACTGTGATGACAACTGGCCCGCCTTGCAGACAGATATCTTGTTTTCCACCTTGAAACTGTCAGTTTCGGAGTTGGGACCAAAATAACTAACCCAATGATGTCACCAAATTTCGATTCACCTCCAAGTGATCATCTTTTCGTGGGTAAACTCACTGAAATCCTGATTCCTGCTTGTGAATTTTCATGAAATTTCCACTTGGGCACATATCTTTCTTCTCTTGGCAAAGTTACTTCACTCCCCATAGCCTTTGGTAAACTAACATAGCTATTGAAAATGGCCATAGAAATAGTGGATTTTCCCATTAAAAATGGTGATTTCCCATAGCTATGTTAGTTTACCCTAGAGGGTAGCCGATCATATCACCATTTCGCCCAGTTTTTCTGGGTCCTGGGCGCCCAGGTCATCGCGAGCGACTTTGCGCGCCTGGAGGCCGAAACCACGTCCGCAGAGGAGGCGTCCAAGAAGGACGCCGTGAAACGCTGGGATGAGGAAAGCCCAAGTGGGTATGGCTCAAAATTATTAACCCTATAGTTGGTTGGTTTATGTCAATTTACCATTAAAAATGACCTTTTTTGGTACCATAATTTTGAGCCATAGCCAAGTGTTTTTTTTTTGTTGATGGGATTTGACTGGATTTGATGGGACTTACCCTCCGGTAATCAAACATGGCAATGGAAAATCCACTATTTATAGACAAATTTCTCATGAAATATTACCAGAGGGTAATATGATTTTATGGGATCTTAGTAATAATTTTTGGGATTTTTCGGGATTAGGATTCAATATGTTATGAACCTTCAAGCGTTGTGTTGTTGATGGCGGTGGTAGGCAAAGCCACAAATATGTTGGGATTCCTCAGATCAGTGATGATCTGAACATTACGATTTGAAGGGGCCAAACTGGGGATTGGACCCATAGGGGTTCAACGAAGAGAGGCAACCAAGCACGGAGGTTTTTGCCGCGCATGACACGATCTTGTTGATAGATGTTGATAGTAGTTTGATTGATTTCTGACCTGGCTTGTATTGCTCGGACGAGTACAAGTCGCACGTGCAGGATTGTTTAACATTTGATGCTAATCTTGGGTGATACATTTGTTTGCCCATAAATTGACGGAGGCGAAGTTCAGAACGGGTTGGAAGATATCCAAAATAAGTGTGCAGACAAGAGTTCTCTGTGTTAGCATTGTCAAAACTCAGGGTTGAGGCTGGTTCTGTCCCCACATCTTGGAAAGCAAACCATCCATTCGGTCCAACATCCTTAAACTTCAACAGCCCTATCTTGAGGTTTTGTTTCCGGCCTCCCCTTGAACCCCCGAAACTGGCTCTGAGTTTCAGGAGTACGATGAGTTCATGGAGGACTCCAAGATGGACAAGGCGAGCAAACGGGGCAGCTGGAAATCCCCGTTTTCGGCTACAAAGTGGGGTATTTTCCCTTGCCATGCTAGAGTACCACAGTGCATAGTTGAATCATACAATGTATACATAAAACAGATCAAAAAACATATATAAAAACATGCACATGTATAGAAATACGTATCTCATTTCCAAACAAGAACTGCCATACATTTGATTGATGTACTATAATCGATTGATTCTCATGATTTGCCAAGGGCCATTTTGTCATTATTTTGAACACTCATTGTTACTGTTAAGTAAACCCAATAAAGATCCGCAATTTTTGATGGCTAATACGCAGCCATTTCTGGTAAATTGGGGAGGTTTTCTCAATTCGGATCACCAATATTTGCTACTTATATCATATCCCATGCTATATCAATATGTCCGTGTAATATTGTTACTTAGATATATCCCATGGTGTTTGACATATCCCAACTTAGTAAATATTGTAACGTAGATATATCCCATGGTGTTTCATGTATCCCAACTAAGATACTGCCTTTTGAAAGTTTAAAATTGCCCATTGACTATTGCAAAGTAAAATATTATTGGTTAACTATATTCTTGTTCAATGAATCTGTTTCAAGTTGGGCCATTTAAAAATTGGAGGATCATCCCGCTTAGCAAGTGGTGAAAACAACCCTGATGACTGATGATCCAAAGTCCCCATTTTGTGGGCTATCCCATTTATATATGGCTGAACCAACTCCAGAAACACTCACCAGTTGCCTATTCGTGAGGTGATCCACCAAGTAGCACTATTCAATTCCTAGTTAGTTAGATATATTGTTAATGAGATAGATTCACTTCGACTATATGGAGGTTTCCTAAAATGGGGGTACTCCTAAATCATCCATTTTTCGAAGGATTTTCCCATTATGAACCATCCAGCTATTGGGGTATCCCCCATAAATGGGAACCCCCCCATATGAATCCTCAGAGACCCTGCCAGGCCAGTAAGGAAGCAGCCGTCAAGCACAAGACCAGTAAGAAGAGCCACGCGGTTCAAGCGATTTCTGAGTTGCCAATGGGGGTTTCAATGGCTGCTGAATGGGTCTTTAGTGGGTTTTAGTTGGGTCTTTCTGGCCATAAAAGTTTGGGTGTCTGAACATGAGATTTAATCGCTTTATTTGATGGGGTTATAATCTTGGGACATCTTACTAGCTCATGGGATTGAACAGGGATGTATCTAACTGAGGGGATATACCTCAAGTTCTGAGATGTTCAATGATTCTCAGTGGGGTTATAGTGGGGATACAATGGGATATATTCTGGCTGATGCATGATGACCTCACTGTGACGTTGCTGGAATGATGGTTAGTTCCACTCCTACTTACCTTCATATGATTTCCACAACCACTGTCTAAATGGTATCAAATGAGACCAAACCCATCCATTTTGTTCGGAAAAAACACGGAATATATTCTTTCATATTCTTCCATGGTCAAAGACACTCATGGTACCCCAAGATCAGTTGAACGCATCGAAATTTCTCCAGTTCAATGGCCCAAGTAAAGGATCAACACCTTATGTCCCTTCAGACAGCAACCGTTTAGGGCCGTCCCGAAGTTGATTTCCAGTACTGCGCAAATCAGCGGATCTATTGCAAGCTGTAATACATTGTAATACATATCCAGTGGAACCGGCAATTTGGCAAATCATGAAAATGTCTCAAATCCCGTAAAATGATATTTTCAAGGGTCATGTCAATATTTAAGCATCTACAATATCAAAAATCTCATCATTTGATGGTTCTCCGGTCCAGTGATCGTCCCAAGAGACCGCCGTGCCGCCCCTCCAAGGCAGTAAGACCCAAGAGCTGAGCGCAGCTGATGGCGACCTGCAGAATACGCAGAAGGAGTTGGACGCGGCCAATGCGTACTATGAGAAGTTGAGGCTTGGGAAAAAAAAATCTGAGATGTGAATATGATCCGCTTTGGTTTTGAGATGGGATTTTAGCGAGACTTTCATGGGATAACACGTTTTTTCTTTTTCCGGGGAGTTGAGTGGGATCAAAAGATGGGGACACATGGGATTTTTGATGGATTTTGATGGAACATGGGCTTGATATGGCTTGATTATGAGATTCTAATTATTGGA
The DNA here is from genome assembly GCA_003297045.1 of Symbiodinium sp. clade C Y103. Lineage (NCBI taxonomy): Eukaryota > Dinophyceae > Suessiales > Symbiodiniaceae > Cladocopium > Cladocopium sp. clade C. Next base: position 158,759 of record BGPT01000192.1, read on the forward strand.
TCTTGGTTTGAAGTTAAGTTGAGGCTTTAGATCCAGTCGAAATCCTTCCCGATGACTGTTGTGTTGAAATTGGTGATTTGAATGGCAATTCGAATGGGCAATTTCAATGGGATTTCAATGGGATGTCAATTGGAATTAAGGGATTCATGATTGGATGTTATTTGGATCTCCAGGGAGGTATCATGGAATATCAATGGATTTTTGGATTTTTTTTCCTGGGATTTGTGACAGTTTTCAAGGGATTGATGATAGCTATTTATGTGTATGGTTATTTTAATGGGATTTTGAGGGATTTGAATGAGATATAGATATAGTTGTGTCATTGTTTGTTCAAACATGGGGAATTGAGGAGATTCAAAGATTGTGTTTGCGGATATTATGAGGATTCGATGGGATATATAATGACAAGACTGGGGATGTATTTGTCTCCAAACTGGGTATTTACCGTGGTATACTGTTTCGTGACACCCTGAAGCAAATCCAATCCAGGGGTTGCTGAGATTGGGATGGAATGATCAGTTGCTTTGTGCAAGGAGATAGGATGCATAGCGTGTGGACGTTGATGTTTGTAGATAGTATATATGCATGTCTGTTGATGACAGAAATCAAGAGACGTGAAAAAGATGGAATGTCTGTGATTTTGTTTCCTTAGTTTTCAGACATTGAGGCTTCCTCCAAGGCTGCACATAGGATAGATCGCGCTATAGGATTGGCTGAGCTTCATCTCTGAATGGGCACACCCAAGATACGCGCAACAAAGAGGGTTTTACCTCGACCAATATAGACCAGCTTGATTCGTGGTTTTTGAGTATGCAATTCCATACTGGGACAAAACCAAGTAGAAATGAAAAGCAAAACAACTACAGCAAATATAGTAAATGACCTACTGGTTTTTGATTTTATGTATGTGTCAATAATATGTAAGTTGTTGGCTGGTATTTGGTCAGACCCTCTGGTAATCAGGCATGGCGTGGGTGGAAAAACTCCACCACCTTTATCCATTTGAAGCTGAATTTTGGCCCATTCCTAGCATGTTTGATTGCTGTAGGGAACCCCCGGGGGGTTCTTTGCTTAAATCCCATGATTTCGTGCTTCAACCAACATTTTTCATTGTTGAAACGCTTGACCCTCCGACTTTTCATTTCTTTTGCCGGAAAATCAAGCATTTCATTTCAAGTTTACATCCCAGCATTTTTGCCGGGGAAACCCACAGCTTTTGGATCTTCAAGGCTGCCCCGGGGAAACCACCGTTGGTGCAGGCCGGACTGCGTGGACACAGGGGTGGCCTATGCGGAGCGCAAAGCGCAGAGGGAAGAAGAAATGAAGGTGGCTGGATGGGGATGGAGGTACCAGAAGTGGTGTGAACAGACATCAAGATTCCTTGGATGTGGATTCTCCTGACAAAGATGGAATCAGGAGTGGGATAAACGTGGATTTTCTTGATGGAAAATGTGGAAATGCAATTCATTTTGGTTTTGTGTTTGGTGTGTGGAGGTGATGATGGATGGCTAAGAGCTATGAGATTATTTCAGCAATAGAAATGGCGGGACCAAAAAAGGGTGGGGATGTAAAGTGCCCCCAACAGGATGAGAACGGCATGGTGTTTGCTATTTCAAACATGTTCCAGAGGATTCATCTTCCTTAACAGTAGATATCCAATATATGCACAGATATCAAGTAATGTGGAATATTGTGGAATAATTAGCCAGAAGCATTGAATATCATGGAATGTCGGAGGTTTTTTTTGGAGGACCAGCAACAAGATTCATCGTCTAAGAGGGAATTTACAGGACACCCCCCAAAAATTGATGGGGAAAACCAGCCAGTTTCGGCTTAAGATTCTCCCTTCAACCAATCCATTGATACTCCCATCAAGTCCCATTAAATCCCATTAAATCCTTTAAATTCAAATCCACCAATTATTGATATTTTAATGGATCTCCCCTCCTTGGGACTCGTTGCTGAGGACCTCCAGACAGCCTTGGAAATGTTGGAAAACGTCTAACCACGCCCTGAGCTGCTGGCTTCTTGGCTTTAAAGGTGGGTCTTGAGGTTATTGACCCTGTGGTTTCATCAAACATGGAACAAACCCCCTATGAATGAATGGAGGTTTATAGCTGGGAAACTCATACATGGGGATTGTCCAGCAAACCATATTTGATTATCGGTAGATATTATGATATCTATGTGGTTGTTGCAAGAGTCGAATTTATACAGTAATGAGGACCCTTGGATGCCATGTTTTGTTTGCCAGAGGGTCTCATCATTTGTCGATCAAGGAATTTTCAAGCGGTAGGAGCATGGAATCAGCAGGAATGAGAACGTGTATATATATATATATACTGTATTGAGTTTTGCCCAGAACTGGGGTATTCCCATGGTACCCCCAGTTGTCCACCGTTGCCCCGTCATGATTTGGGATCATCAATAGCGGTGCACGCGGCTCAGGTTGTCCGTTCAGGTGGCCCCGCGATGGCGCAACAAAAATGCGGAAACGGCTGAATGCGCTGCGATGGATCCTCCAATGAGTGGCATTTTTTGAGAGAACATGATAGATGATAAAACCATTGGATGGAATTTGGGATATATATGTTCAGACAAGCTTGATTTAATACTTCTTAAATCAAAATCATACTTTATAGGCAAGGATCATCAAACAATCGGGATAACAAACAGCAAGAGATTGGTCCGTTCTGAAGATGCTTTTTGTGCTTTGTATTGCTCGGATTTAGTTGGTCGGTGTGGGGAGCCAATATAGCATGATAAAGCCAACTATGGGAACCTGAACCAGCAATTGGCAATTTTTTGCAAGGCGGCCATCTGATGCTAGATGTGGTGGTCTATTTTGTGGCTGGAAACACGACAAGCTTTTGGGGATTCTGCAATTCTCGGAAACGTCAAGAGCCACAGGGTTTGTCTGATAAACAGGGTACCCCCCAAATCTCATGATTACATATGATTACTGTAATCATCATTTTCCCTATCACGATGGCCATTTGGGCATCCCCCATGTCCAGACCCAGCCTTGGTTGGGCACTACCCCCAGGGTCGGACCAAATCTGTGGGTCATCGGGCCCGCAGCCAATTCCTATCCGTTTGTAAGTTTGTTTTGTGATTTATTCCGACTCTTTTGACAATTTTTTTCACATTTGAGTGCCTTATACCACATTGTGTTGGTGGTGCCACACCAACTTCACCCGGCGTAACAGGGATATTTTATGGAAAGGCAGCCTGGATACATATTTCATGGCAGTTCTGAACTGTTTAGAAAAATGTGGTAAACCCAATGCCACGAGCCCTAACAGCACAGAGCAGTTGAGGAAGCGTAAATGATATGACGTTTCTGTTCAAGTGTGTGAACATGGGGGAATCAATAATCTATACATACCAATTCTACCTCAGAAATGACATGGATCAAAATTGCCATTTTGAGAGGGAACATGTTGATTGAGGCACAGTCTATTTTTGAAGAAAACCTCATGCCACATGTTGGGGTAACCATCGAACATGGCTTGTAGGTTGGCATTCTGTGATTTTGATGAGCCAGATTCAGAAGCTTTGATTTTCGGGGGATAGTTGGCATGTAGGTTGGATTGTGCATGGCAGGCTTTTGATCGACTCTAAAGGAAACTGTTTCATGTCCTTGTCCGAATTTCTCTTCTTCACACATGTTGCACACAGCTGACCCATATGAATTGATGAGGGTTTCCGAGCTTTCCCTTCCCTTGCTTGGCTCGAACAGCACCGCGGAACGGACATCAGCCCGATCCCACCCATTTCTTGCAATGCAGTACCTCCGCCTCTTCGTTTTTGTCGCGCCAGCACTGGCATTAGCGTCATTTGGCTGCTGGGAGAAGGGGTGATCTGCCGCCGCGGAATTCTGTATGAGTTTCCCCTGACCTGGATGCTTAAGAATCAGCCGTTTTTGTGCAGCCAAGATAAACCAAGTAAGATGCAAGATGGCTGTGAATGAAAATGGGCATACAGTAGTGATCATTCACCGTATCGGTTTAAGTTTAGGGGGTACACTATTTTCAGACCAACCCAGATGCTGGCAGATTGAAAAGATGGAGTCTTGTGGTTTCCAACTCCCTCAACGGTCAGAGTTGTGGAGCACAGATGCAGCGAGGTCAAATGTCACTCCAGTGCAGAAGGTCATCGACATGATGGAAGACATGAAGGAGAAAGGACAGCTGCGTCAGCTGGGCAATGTGGGGAAAACAACACACATGAGGATATTTACAAACCATTTTGGGGATGAAACACATAGAATGAGCAGTATGACACTTTGGATCAGTCTGAGAATGGGTACCCCCGCCATTTACGGCCATGTTGATATCGAACATGATATTCTCAAGCATCAAAATGATGAAGCCTTGAGGGCCGTTCAGTTAGTGAACTGTAGTGCGACTTAGCAAATTTTCAGGGTAACACTACGGCAAGACTGAGGTTTGCCCAGACTCTCAATGAGCGGTTGGACGATGCTGATGATGATAGTGATGATGACGATGATCACGGTCAACCCTAAACACCCTAATTAAACTGTTAACCCTTATCATCCTGTAAACTCCAACAGCCTTATTGTATCGTTCCGGGTCTAGAACATGTCTGATAATATAAACATCTTATACCCTCTGGTAATCAAATGTGGCTGGCTGGGAATTTCCCCATAAATAGAGGCTTGCCCGGAAAAAAACATATGTCCAAATGGTGGATGTTCCATTTTTATGTCTTTGATTACTGGAGGATGGATGACAATATCCCCATACGCAGGAACAAAGGAGATGAAGGACGAGCAGGTGCAGTTTGCGGAGTTCTCCCAATTCTGCGAGTTGACCTTGGCCGAGAAGGCACGTTCCATCGGCGATGCCACGGACAAGATTGAGACGTTGGAGGTTGGGCCCGGGCTGTCGGGGGGCTGGTGCTTCTGCAGATAGAGATTTTGAAAGATGTAGAGCAAAATAGTTGGAAGATGTTGGAAGTCATTTTAGAGCGATATACCATGAATAATGTCAAGCATTTTGAGCTTGAACCATCCCCATATCATTCGTCTATGGTTGGTTTACCTGCAAAACTGCGTGATTTGCAGGTAAACAAGTAGAAAGAGATACCATAGATGGATGATCTGGGTGATGTAGTGATCAGGTTGGAAACCAGATGTTTTCACGGTGCTCAATTTGAGGAAGTCGATGGCCGAACAGCACCAGCAGCAGCAGGAAATTTTACATCCACATCAAGATTTTGTCGAGGTTTGGGCCAGATGTTCCTGAAAATGCTTGTGTAGGATTTTTTTCCGCTGAATTTTTACATTTGCATTTGAGCCACCAAGCCGAACACTGTAGTCCGCTCATGCACCATCGCAAGTTTGGTTGTAGTTAGTAGTTGTCCATGTCACCTTGGTTCCATCCGTCCACCCGTCCCACTCCCAAACCCAATTTTCTAACCCTTCCATCCGATCCTAAGCTTAACCATTCGTTTGTGCTTGCTATCATTTTGTACCCCAGATTTCCATAGATTTCTCCTGGGAAACCCTTGGATTCCCTTGGATCCCCAGGGATGCCCCCATAGCCCAGGCGGAGATCGCGCAGGCGGGCAGCGAGGCGGAGCGTTTGGGCGCCGAGGCAGCGCAACACGCGGCAGACGCCAAGGCAGCGGCGGAGGAGAAGGCGGAGGCCACAGAGGTCCGGAGCAAGGTGCCACTGGGGACGGAGGGGTTGGGGGATGGGGATGGGGGATAGGGATGGGATGCTGGAGGGTTGAATATTTCTAAGATGTTTTGGAAACGGGGGATGGGAGGTCAGTTCTATAAGATGCCCAGAATTTTTGGGAGCGGGGATGGTGGGACATGATGTGATGTGGTGGGGGTTGGGAATCCGTTTTGCCTGGGTTGCCAGGAGCGAGCGGACTACCAGACGACCCATCAGGCGGGCGAGCTGCCAACTCTCATTTGTTGCCGAAAAGGTTGGTAAACTGGAGCGCTATCCCAATTCATCTCACAAAATGGGCCATCCGTCAGGACTACACTGAGTCCATTGATGCCATTGGTCGAGCCATGAAGGCCTTGAAGGAGAACAAGAAGGAGGCGACCGGTAGGATTTCAACGATGGGACCTCTAGGGAACCATGGTCGCTTCCCCTTCCATATTTAGTGACATCCCATTTGATCAGATTTCAAGAGAAGAAGTGAATTGGAATCTTCATCTCCACTTATCAACTAGTAAAACATACGATTGAATTCCTGGATACCGAGGAATTTTCCTGAGCTCGTTTATGGGGCCAGTTTATTATCTTTTTTGCAGGCATGATTTCAGTGCACTTCCAAGTCCGCAATATGATGCAATCCAAAATTGGCATTGGGAAAGTATGTTTCTATCATCCTGTGTGGATACATATTCTGTTTGTTTTGATGTGTATGGATATGAGGCTAGGAATGTATCTGCATTTTCTGCTGATTCCTCTAGATGCTATAGTTTTTGGCTGAGTGATCCCTTCCTATCCTTCTTCATGATCTAAAAGTTTACGAACCGATTCCTAGCACTGCAACTCTCAGCAATCCGCAAAAAAAAGCATCATACAAGTTAAAGAAACAATGGATACCAATGGTAAAATCCCTTAGATGAGATATATTAAAATCCCATTCAAATCCCAAATCCATCAAATATTTCATGGTACCAACCATGGTTTCCTATAGCTTTTTCCTGGAACCAATCCATTGATACTCCCATCAAGTCTCATTCAGATCCCGTAAAATCCTTTAAATCCACAAATTTTGATGGTTAATCCACCATCATTGAGTAAAACCTCACCTTCGCAGGTGTCCTTGGCACAACTGGCTGCCACGCGTCAGCGCGTCAGCCGCATGCCAACTGAGGCGCTGGTGGTCGGATGAATTAGCAGCAGCCGAATGTCATGGGGATCTAATAACTTTTTCATGGGTAAAGAACATTGAAATAATGACAGATGGGTTTGTCTGAAAATGGTGTATACCCCCAACCATGGCTATTTCAATGGGAAAATGATGATTGACCAATGGATTCAGGGGTACCCTATTTTCAACCCATATCATAGGATATTACAGGGATATAATGCAATGGAATAATAATCGAGATTTTATGGGTCTGATGCATAGTTAAATCTGATGGATGATTGGTAATTTATACAAGCACAATTTATTATGGTTTAATCAGCTATAATTGGGATTTACAATCGTCGCACCAATAGGGGTTTGACCAATGAACTATAGATAGGGGTGCATTAGATCAGCTTGTGGGGGCCCTGTGTGTGTGTATAATATATCTGTACATAACGAACCATTATTGTACGGACATATTTACTGTGATATGTTTGGATATGTAATCCACGATATTAACATTTTTGGTTTGTCCAAGAATGGGGGAGACCAGGGAAAATGATGAGACACCATTGGATACTGGGGTAGCCTATTTTCAGACAATTCCATGTGCTATATATATATATACATATTATGTATACATATTATAATGTATTATATATACATACACACACACACCTAGACCCTTCAGTAATCAAACAAAGCAATTGGATAATCACCCAATTTTCGGAACTATAAACCTCCATTGTATCTATATAAAGTCTAAAGGTCCAGGTAAGGATTCAGGATTTTGTGATGCCCCTTCATATCATACTTTGTTGAATCGCACATTTTTTTTGCTGTAATGGTGATTGATGATTTTGGAAGCATGAAAAAAGACAGTGCCATAATTCAGCGACCAAGAAGGTGACCTGACCATATTTAAACAGAAGGGATCTCATCCAGACATGATGCTTGGTTGATGATTGGTTGAACCAACTGAAATGCAAGTTGGTTTACAAGCCCCATGTACTACATATCTCCCATGAACCCTAGGCCCTAGTTAGCCTAGTTAACCTACTTAACTTTCCACAAACCAAGCTGACCAAGCTATCGTTTGGGGGCCCCAAACTTTCCTGGTTGAAGGGTAACCATGGATGAATCACTTCCATGAACACTTCAGGTGGCGGACCAGATTGATGCGCTTCTCCATACTGCCAAGGAGGTGAACCAACTAGCCGTTTCATTGGGATGGGCTGGGGATCAAGGGACAGTTGTAGCATGTTATAACCCATATCCATCCATTGGTTGCCGGTTATTACCCATACCATCGTGACAAAATGGCCATTTTGACCAGGGATTTGCCATTGCCATGCTTGCCGAATGGAATCTATATTTGCGTAGATGTCAACGCAAGTAGGTCACTTTCCTAGTTGGTGCTTGGTTGAGGTGGGAGTCCTACTGTTTGGATTTGAACTGGTCAGATGTGTGACGGAGTGGGCAGGGATTCAACAAGCAACAGGGCTGAGTTGGGATGACCGATCTCGACCGCGGAATGGGATGGTTGGGATGGATTCTACAAGTTGGATTTCTCTGAAAATAGCGTGTGGTACGCCAAACATCCCGGGGTGAAGCATCATATTGTAATTTATTAGGCATAAACCCATTGATCATTATATAATGGATTCTGGGCTACTATGGGATAATATGGGATTTATAGAATAATTGAAATATCATCTCCAGTCAGGAAATAGATTATGACGGTTCTGGGCACGTATAGCGCCGCCGTGTTTCGTTCCGCAGGAGCCCAGCCTCCTTTCGGAAGGTCTGGAGAGCCAGGCACCAAAGCCCAAGACCTATGAGTTCCAGTCGGGTGGTGTCATCTCAATGCTGGAGAGCCTGCAGGAGTGATGGGAGGATCATGGAGATATTGTTGATATATATATATATATATATATATACATATTATATATATTATTATATATATGTGGTTGTTTTTTTCCTACCACCAGGCACTTGGTTTTTAAATGATAGGATATAACCACCATGGATGGATATGGAAGGAACTCGATGGTCACTCTACGGGGAGGTCCCCCAAAATGAGCGGAGATTTCATCCCGATGGATGGATAGAGTTGGAAGAGAGATCAGACGACGTGTGATGTTCGATGATTGTGCTTTTGAAGGCAGGGATCGAAATTTCAGAGCACAAGACTTGGAGGAAATTTAACAGCCCGGCTGTTCAGATTCAATGGTGAACTATGGTGAACTGTTCTCATCAAATTGTCTTCTGAACTTTTACCATGGTACATCATGGTACCCTTAAGTGAAGGGACGGACAAAACAATTCAACAGCAGGACAAGTTCGTGGATGAGCGCAACACCTTGGAATCGGAGGAGCAGGTCGAAATTATCATCGAGGAAGTTGTGGTAGGCTGACATGAAACCCAATGTTAAATCTAATCTAGGCATAATTGGCATCACTAGTCAATCATTGTAAGTTTCATAGTGTGTTTTCTAAACAAAATGTACATAAAGTTCTATGAGACTGAGTCAAAACCTATAGATTCCCATAATTCCTATAGATTTCCACAATTCCTATAGATTCCCATAATTCCTATAGATTCCCATAATTTTTAACATTTCAAGGGCATGAATCTCCAGCCATTTTACCCGCCATTTTTTGGAGGCCAAGAAACACGCGTTCGAACTCCTGGCCCAGCGTTTGGACGCTCAATCCACGCAATCCGACAAGGTGCCGTGCCAAAGGGCTGGGCGGCTGGGCATTTTCAGCGACACAAATGTTGGGTACATGTATTCTGTATTGATGTGAAAAATCATGATAATATCATGATGATATTATGATGTTCGATGATGTAAAAAATGATGTAAACAATGATGGTATTATGATGTTCGATGATCTTACATGATGTTGCATGATGTAAAAAATGATGGTATTATGATGTTCGATGATGTTACATGATGTACAAAATCATGATGACTTATGATGTTCGATGATGTTACTCATGATGTTAATTATATGTATTATAATGTAGAAACCTATGTGCCAAAGTGTGGCTTTTTTCACAGTGAGGTCAGTGATCAAAACAAGGTCAGGGAATCTGTGGCTCTCGGAGCCTTGGATGGATATCCTAGGGGAGCCCCAGATGGTGGGTTTCTCTGTTGGTCATGGCCGTTGCCATGTGCAGAGTTTGAATTTGGATGGCCACCAAAAAGCCCGGAACCAGGTGTCTTTTTGAAGAGAAAAACATGAAATAACAACGTAGTTGATTTGGTCTTTGAGTTTTTCCATGGTTTCGCAACTCTGAATTTCTGTGAGTGTTTTCAAACATCCTTGGTGGTGAAAGATGACTTTTTCGTGTCAAGAAATGATGAACAGATCCAAATAGTTTGCGACAAATCTTCCAAAGCAGAATGTCTGAAACTTGGGCATCCCAACTTCCTCAAAAAAAATCACCTGGGCATCCCAATCAACGCATAGCCGTCTCCGCGGCAACCCATGTGATCTGCAGAGGTAACTTCCAGCTGTTTTCCAGTGGTTCCAGCGCCAGGAGGAGCAGGAGAAGACCCAGTTCAAGGCCAAGAAGATGCAAACCAAAGCCTCCAGCACTGCTGAAACCTGGAGTTGCTGAGAGAGTTGCTGTTTTTTTTTGGTTGGTTGCCCCCCTTGGTGAGTTGGCAACCATGGTGAGTTGGAAACCCTGAGGGCCTCTTGGGGGTCGAAGCGACCTCTAAGGAGTTGGAGGAGACCAAGGTGGAAAAGGAGTCGGATGTGAAGTACTCCACCGATTTGAAGCTGGGAAACAAGGGAGATCTTTGAGATCGTTATTTTTTGTCATAAGTCATAATCTACATGGAGGTTTCCGAAAGTGGGGGTATCCCAACATGGATGGTTTAGAATTTAGAATGGAAAATCCATGAAAATCCTATTAAGATGGATGATTTAGGGGCACCCCCATTCATGGAAACCTCCATATATTAATCTTATGAAGCTGTCCATTTTCATCCACTTTGGGAAGCTGATCATATTGGCCCATACCCTTTTGAGGTATAACCTCCGGCAATCAAACATAGCTTGCTGGAAAATCCGCCATTTAGTTCGATGATTTTACCAGCGATGAACCTCTGTGTAGTTCGGGGATATTCCATCAAGCCATGTTTGATTGCTGGAGGGTAACTTACTTTTAGCACTGTTGGCAGAACCCAGTTCTTATGGACTCCATCAGATTGTGCAGCCTTGGAGGCCCCCCCGTGAGCCAAAAGCTCCAGCAAAATGCGTTGGTATCCCCCAAACAGATCCAGACGAAGTGGCTATTTCCCCAGTTCCAGGCTCCGGTACTCACTGGCTGTTGCTGGGAAAATCTTGACTGGAAACCAGCTTGCGATTTACCATCAAGAGTGGGAGGTTTCCCCCGGCAAACGTTTTTCCACAGCAGGGTGTGTCTGAGCATTGGGTACATCCTTCGAAAATACAAATATTCATGGGGAAAATGAGGTCTTTCATTGTGTTTTTATCCCATTTTCTCAACCGTTGGAATGGGGAAACCGAGGTTCTACCCGTAGCCTATTCTCAACATTCACTCCTGGATGCTCCCGTGTCAAATGGTCCTCCGACTCCGAGGAAAGCCACTTGCGACAAGAAGGCCTCTGCCTTCAAGGTACGACAGCAGACGCGTACAGAGGTGCAGCGGTGTCTGGAAGGGCCATAGGTCACGGGGGGAACATATAAATCTATGGGGCCCTATGGGGTTTATGGAACTTGTCTCAGGTTGGATCCGGGGAAGAATTGAGAAATAGGTGGAACATGGTGGAACATCTGAGATGGAATCTGTGTGTTGGGAGTGGTTCAGATGTTTTCTCCAGTATTTGGGAGTCTTCTGAATCTATGGTGGATCTGTGGCAAATGGAAATGTGGAACATGAGTAGCAACTGGAGATTTGAATCCTAGGTTTGTGGCTGTTTGAAGTTTCACCCTATCCCTGAATTTTGACATGGGCCCCCGCAGATGGCTATTTTAATGTAGAACAGAATTTTGCAAACCCTTTGCACTGCTTTGTACCCGTCTGATACACGTAGACACGTAGACCATGGGTCAGACTTGGAGTACTCAAAGGTATGGCTCACACTAGGTAGGTAGACCTCTGATTGGCAGGCCAACAATGTTTTTTTCTTGTTGCAGATGAGAAATATACTAGTTGCGCGGTAAAAATGAACATGTGGCTGGCGAAGTAAGATTACAGCAGCCCTCCTCTAAACACACAACAATTTATGAATTACATTCAATTACAAAATATGTATGCATCCTTACTTCTATTTGTATTTATATTCTAACTTCACATCCCAACTTCCTGTTTTTCTATTTGTGGTGTACCAAAACTTACAGAAGTTGAGATGTGAACTTGCCCATGATGATGCAACTGCGTAGAGGATCAGAGCTGGTCATTAACACGGGTTAGTCTTCCATTTCTGGATTATTATCCAATTTGCTCATCCACTAACCAACGAGCCATTTACCATTCTGGATGGATTGTTTTACACTGAGATTCTTTGCCTTCTTGGGATTAGATGGATTTAGATGGTGGTATCCCGCTAAACGTCAAACCAATTGAGCAGTGGATCAAACCACCAAACTTTGGTAACCACTTGAACGGAATATAATTATTTGATTGTCCATCCTATTTGGGTTGCTAATCCCCATTGATGAGCGTTTTTTTTTTTTTTTTAAGGGCATTGAAACCACCAAGCCACTGACACACAGCAACAACTTCCACACATCGTGACAGGAGTTGGAGGCCATCAGCAAGGCCCAAGAGATCATTAGCGGCGGTGCAGTGAGCGGCAACGCCAAGAAGCACCTCCCCAGTTTGCTGCGGCTTGGTTGGCGATGACTGGGAGTGGCAAACCACTGGGAGTGGCAAACCACTGAGAGTGGCAACAAATGATGGTGAACAATTTTCTTGATACTGGTTGATAGTGGTTGATGGTGGTTGATAATGGTTAACAATGGTTAGTAATGGTTGATAATGGTTAATAATGGTGAATGATGTGGGTACAACCGTAACCAACAGCAATGAATGAATCATGGATAATTGGAAGAATGTGGTAAGCCCAACAATAAACCATCCCCCAAAATCACCAAAAATAGGCGGTATGAACCATCCCCAAATGGTAGTTTTATGATTCGATTTACCACACTCTTTATTTTTTTTGAGCATGGGTTTTGAATGGGTTTCTATGGACATGTTTTATCTGATGTAGATGGATTTAAGGGAATTTGCCGGGATCTGTTTGGGGGACTTTCAGTTAAATGGGTATGGTTGAAGATAATTGGTCCTCTACATTGAATGGTTTCATTCTTAGCCACCTACCATAGGATCGTCATGGATTTGCTGGTTCAATCAACCTTCATTGGTTACATCCCCATTTATTGATGGGAACTCCATGTAAATCCTCTTCCATGTACATTTATTGACTTATTGATGGTGAAATCTCCGCATAAATCCAATCTGAGTAGCCCAGTGCTACTGAAACTACCGCTCCAGTCACGGCCAAGGCAGCAGAAGGCCGTGACTGCTTTGGCATTCTTGCGATCCGAGCATTCTGAGACCGCACGTGGTCAGCGTGGGCAGGACGACGTCTTCCCTGGGCCACGAGCGGTATGGGTCCTGGTAACCTCAAGTCTTAAACCCGATGCCATACACCCCAAGAAAAGGTAGGGTTTTGATACCATAATTGGAAATGGTTCATGATTGAGTTTCAATGAGTTTACCACACTCCATGATTTTCCAGATGGGCAAGAAGGGGCACCACTATTTGCATATCTACAAACCATGTGCCGGGCATATACATATTCATGTTTTTTACAGCGTGAAATCCGAAATCACGGGTTTGCATGTTGGTTTTATTTTTTTAAAACTTCAATACCTGGACATACCTGGACGGATGGTCCTGATTGACTTTCATACTTTTCAGGGGTGTAGGTCAAACACAAGCTAATAGTCATGTGGGGTGCCCACTTCGGTCACCCACTTCGGAACCGGACAGTAACCATGGTTAGTAAGTGTTCCTTAACCATGATGATTCCATCTACGTACCAGCTACTCAAATAAGGCCCATAACAGACAATACACCGACTCCTTTTGAGAAATGGATCTGCAAAGAAGCCATCCCCGATTGGAAGTTTGTTTTAGGTAGTGTCCGAAGCACTTGGAGATGTTTAGCCATTTCAACATCTGATCTCTGAATACCGTTTCTTCCATGTTTGCAGGACGGATCCTCCAGAACATCTCAAATGTTGGATTCCAAATATACGAAAAAAGAAATCACCAACACCAATTTTCCACATACAATTTCCATAGATTTCCCACATTTCACCAGGACATGTTTCGTTCAAAACAACGGGTGGCCCGGAGGACCAGGTGGCGCGCTTCCTCCAGCAGAAAGCCACCCAGCTGGACAGCCGCATGCTGAGCGCGCTGGCGGTGCGCGTGGCGGCCGACCCGTTGGCCAAGGCGTGGCCGCGTGGAACTGGGGACTGGGAAGGGGATTGGGGAAGACGAGATGGTAGAGACGGTGATTTCAAACTGGTTCGATGTCTCACGATAGGTTCTTTTCAAAATCCTGAAAGTTCCGTTGGACTTTGAATTTCTGAAGAAGCAACCTCAAAGAGTATGTTTTTTGGATGGTTTGGTCCACGTTTTTTTCTTGTCAATATCAACAGAAAAAGGCATCATAGAAGCAGGTGTCATCAGATGTCTATTTTTTGTTTCAATTTTTAATTCCGAGCTTTCAGCAAAACCACATCACATCGCCTGCGTTTTCCCAGGAAAACCATAGGATCTTCAACTAGAAATGCCGGGTGCTTCGCTTCTTGGGCGCCACCCAGCGCCCTTATCGTCGTCGCCTTAGGTGAAGACGATGATCGAGCAGCTGGTGGTGAAGCTGAACGAACAGGGCCAGGCAGAAGCCACGAAGGAGGCGATTTTGGGGGGTCGGAGGGGTCGGAGGGGATGGGGTTTCTCTGGTGATTTGTGGCAGTTTGCGATGGAAAACCACTGAAAACCAGCACTTTTTTATAGGTACATGATAATATATAATAGATATAGTAATATGTATATATATATAATATGATATGATAGGGTAAATCACCTATTTCTATGGGCCTCTTTTGATAGCAGACTGTGAAATGACCAGAGAGTATTTGGTGGGGGCGCTGAAGTGATGCAGAGGAGGTTCTTGGGGAGTTGAAGGGCAAAAGAATGGGGGTTGAGTCAACGAAGACCAACAAGAAGATAGACTTTGTTCAGTGAACATGGGAGGTTGAACCTGCAAAAGGCAAATTGTGATTCCAAAGATACAAAAGTGCTAGATTTAAGCAACCAGAACTGATAGGTGACAAGAACTGGTTGGTTCAAAAGGGCAGGATACTTTAATCTATTACAATACTATATTACATTATGTTGATTTGAAGCGAGATCATCTTGTCATATCGAAAGACCCAAGGTTTTAAGAAGCTCCCTGCGGGCAGAGCATCGACCAGGCCTGGTGTTCCACTGAACTCTCCACCACAAAGCAGAGACTTGGCTCGGAAATATCAGAAAGAATGCGATGCTCTCAGTGGGTGGAAAGAGGAAATACAAATGTAAATTGTAAACCCCAAATTACACAGTTGAAATTTAGGCAGCTAGAGTGACCGGCAAAAGAACTGTCTTATTGCTGTTCAATTTTTTTAGAGCCAAATTTCCGTCTCTTTTGTTGATCTTATCCGGTTTTTCCGACAATATCATGGTTTACGACATCATTTTGCCAATGACAAGAGCTACAGACATACACCTGGAACCCCAAACAACCAGAAATAGCAATGCGGATTTCCCCAAAGAATTATTTCTTATGTAGGAATGCTTCACTAGCAAATTGAAACAACCAGATATTTACAGATATTTCTAGTTCTTTGGAGTTCCTACAAGGAGGGGCCCTCCTCAGTTGAAACTTGGTTTGTAACCCCATTTACCATTGTTATGTTGACTAGAAACTCGGCAGAAAACTTTCTAGGTTGGTCATATCCCCATTGTGGATCGCTACATCCGTATACATCAGCTAAAACACCATTAAATTCATTGGATTGGTTTAAGGGAAAATCTACAGGAAACCATGGATTTTACCATGAAATATAGAGGTTTCCTGTAAATTTTCCCATAAACCAATCCAATGATAAATGAGATTTTTCTATGGAGTTCCTTAGGCATATTCGGTAATACCCATATTTTCCCCTTATCTTTTTCGTGTGTGACGAAGTCATGTCCGAACCATGGTGTGAACTTCCAGGACCCAGGACGCCAAGAGCGATGCGGTGGAATCTCTGACTGCGGAGATGGACCAGCTGAAGGTGGACCAGCAGGGTGAAACCCAGAAACCTTGGGGATTTTAAGCCACAAACCATGAGGATTTATAGAATTTGACCGACAAAAATGGGAGTGCACCATGAGACAACCAATGAGACATGGGGAATTCACCAGTGGAGAATGGAAGTGGTTGTGTCCAAAATTGAACCCAAGAAATGGAAATTAGTCTAAGACAAAGGAGAGTTTCAGACAAATGAATTGGACCTGAAGTTTAATCTGCGAAAATGGTGCTTTTGGTGTTCGGCGTTGCAGATGCAGCGGCAAACATGCTGATTCTATTTGATCTAAGCCAACAGAATTGTGTAGATTAACGAACAAAACTTGGAAGTTTATTGAAGTTGTCAAAGCTGAGGTTGGTAGATTTAGACGTCCCACTGTAAGTAGGCCTACACCTGAAGTCAAGGGAAAGCCGCGTTGATAGATGTCCCATGACATTTGGGCAACTTGTTAAATCGCACCATGTGGGGCAAGGTGGCGGTTAAGTTCGAAACATTTATCTTCACCCTTTTGGTGTCCCAAAACGACACGAGATTCCATCACCGTCCAAATTCAATAGAGTTTCTATATCTTTTCATATTTGCTCTATCTTTTTGGATACTTTTCTATTTTTATGGATTCAAATACATCCCAAAATCGAAGCTACTTGACTTGACCCCAAACCATACTCCAAGTTGTCTCCAAAAGCTACCTGGAGCCAAAGGGCAGCGTGCCCAGGCGTCCATTGCCAAGTTGGGGGATGAGACCACTACGCTGGCATCGGACGCCAGTGCTGGATGGGTTCCGCTCTGGGGGATTCACCCCAAGCTCTGGCCATATTCATAGGGAAAATGAGGCTTTAAGCCATGGATATCTTGGGATGTGCAGAGGTCCAGAGTAGGAAGCTGACTGGTAATCCCAATGGCTTGCATAGATCACGAATGGAGATCAATTGATATTCATGATCATAATATCTTTTGCCATCACCATCAGTCTCACCAGCCTTATTTATGTGTGTCATTCAGTTGGTCAAGGGCTTGAAAGCCTGCATGTATACTACTTACAGACTCAACACAACTTTCCTGCTGACAAGTGATTGTCTCACCATGCTATTCTTGCCCAACAGTTCTGTTGACAAACAATAAGCTTTTTGTTGGAAACCATCCCTGTTGCCTTTGGGTTCCTATCATCATTTCCCCTTTCCTGATTATTCAAGAATTCAAAGGTTTTTCTGTAACCAACCCCGCTGTCTTTTAAAGATGCCATGTCGGATGCTCTGGGAAGCACGCAAAGAAACCATCAACACAGAGTTCAAGATCCATTTGGAGATTTCTTTCAAATGTTCTTTTTGATTCACTCTGAAACCCCATAGCCATCTTTTCGATGCCACATTTCAAAGGTATTGAGATATTAGTTTTGTTTTTGCCATCTAACCTCTACCCTCTGATTGTTTAACATAGCTATGGAAGGCATGGCTCATTTAGTTCGATGATAACCATGATGATTTACCTATGTCAAAGTTGTCATTTTCCATAGCTATCTTAACTAACCAGAGGGTAAAACCCATGGTATCCCCTTATGTCTCCATCATATCCCTATAAATCCCCATTCCTGTTGGTTAAATCCCCTATTTTCCCTGAGGAGCTTTCGGAGCTTGAGGCGGCCATGACTAAGGCCACGGACTTGCGCACTAAGGCTGGGGATGGGATGTGGTAGGATGGGCTTCTAGGGATGGGTTGTGATACCCATTATTTTTTATAAACATTGTGGTTTTTGCCAGCAAAAATCGACCTTCACCAGCCAAAGAGACCGAATGAACCATTGGACAGGTGGATTTAAGATGTGTGCTTCGATGAGATTTAACGTCTTCTTTGGATTTTGCATGCAAGCATGAGCCCAGTAGATGAACAATGACTTGTAGAATCCAGATCATTGGATCAGATTCTGCTGATCAGATTCTGCATCATTTGTTGTTACAGTGATATTATTATTGTTCTTATTCTTATTCTTATTATTCTTATTGTTATTAAAATCATCACCATCCATGTTTTCCATCCCTCATCCCACCTTTTCCCAAAGGCCCCCCGGGGCAACCACCATCCCCCAGCCATCCCCCAGCCATGCAAGATAGCGCTAGGAGAAGGAGAAGAATGCCGTGACCATCAAAGAAGCCAAGGAGGCACAGGAGGCTGTGGCACAGGCTTTGCAGGTGCTGAAGGAGAGCCCGGGAGCGCTGCTGCTGATGTTTAAAAAGGAGGGTAGGGTGCCTTAAGTTCGATGATAACCTCAGCCACGTCTTCCAATCTCTTTTTGAAAGTTGAGATGGTTCATGACAGTTCATGATACGTTTTTTTTCGTGATTTTTTGGGGAATTCAGTATATGTCCAATTATATTGCTGGCGAGCCTCGTGTTTCACAACTTGCACCCATGATTTCTCTGGTTGATAAAATTATTTCAATCCTTGAGCCCACAAATGGTGTCGTGATCTTCAACAGTTAATACTACGATCCACCAACATCCAGAAATCAGTGCCATCACAGATCTCCCACCCTTACTGTAAACAAAGGCATTGAATATCATTATCATCTAAAGGGGGCTTAAATCATCTTAAATCCCAATATTTGTCAGTGAATTTCCCATTTTCGCTAGGTATCTTCAGGTCATATCCCCATTTTTGAGGTCATCCCCTCATTTTGGTTGGCAATCTCCCAGGGATCCCAGCCCAGCGCCCAGGAGTTCTACGCCAAGGCCTCCGATGCTACGGCTCTGGTGCAGACGGGTCAGAAAGAGACCGCGCAGCCGGAGGTCTTCGGAGATGAGTAGCTCGACGTGGTCTTCGGAGTTGAGCATGGGGCTGGGGGCAGGATTGGTTATAGGGGAGTCCATGTCTGGTTCAAAATTCATACAGATTCGCTGTCCACTATAAAAGAAAGCGTGAGGGAATCAGACCGCTCCACCCAAAAAATGGATCCACACCGCCCAATTTTATCAGAGGGCCATTAGAAAGATCTACAGACAGTAACCAACTCTCGTCCGTTGAGCGTACCACAGCGTTGTTGAAACACTGGATCCTCTGAAACATCTCCCACGACCTGTCCCCAAAGGCCTTACACCGGCATGGGTGGCGAGAGCGGTGGTGTCATTGGCATGATGGAGGCTGCTGGGGGGCATGGAGTGAAGATCTTGGGCCGCGTCTCATGTCCTCAGTCTCGGATTCGGGACCAAAATAACTAACGCAATGATGTCACTAAATTTAGATTCACCTCTAAGTGGTCATCTTTTCTTTGGCGGCAAAAACTAGTCGAATCGTGATTCTTGATGGTGAAAATTCATGAAAATTCCACTTTACTTGGGCAAACACGGTTCTGTTGTTGGCAAACTTACTTCACTCCCCGTTTCTAGCCGGCAAAATCACCATTTCGCCCAGAAAATCATATTTTTTTCGTTGGTCCAAAGTCCAAATCACTCAAAATTTCTTTCAAATCCTGATTCTAGCCAGTGAAATACTCATTTTTGTTGATGAATTTCACCTCTTTTTGCCGCTGAATGTGCCACATGCTCTGGATTTCCAGGTGATCGAGAGCGACTTTGCGCGCCTGGAGGCCGAAACCACTTCCGCAGAGGAGGCATCTAAGAAGGAGCAGTGAAACGCCGGGTTCGGGGAACCCCCAAGTGGATTTTTTTGATGGGATTTGATGGGATTTAGAATGATGTCATGGGATTTTATGGGATCTAAGTGGTAATTTCTGAAATTTTATGGGAGTGTTCAAAAGGATATAACCAAGCGTGAAAAACCATCAGTCAGTCACCTGGCCACTTACTTACAGTACCATACGTCATGTTTTATATTTCTAATGGCCTGCATATATGGGTTGGTCTAAAATTGCGCACCCCTAAATCCACTCCCTTCAAAAAAAAATAGCCATTTGGGGGTATGCCGCATCTTCAGACAATACTATATGGAACCCAAAAATTGGGATTGGAATGTGATTTTCCGCACTTGGATATTAGGCACTTTTGGGGTTCCTTGTTCAATTTAGGGGGTGTTGATGGATGATTCGCAGTTGGGATGCGAAGAAGCAACAAGAAAAAACTCGTTGGGTGTGTTATGAACCTTAAAGCATTGGTTTTGTTGGTGGATAAAGCCACAAATATATATTGGGATTCCTCAGATCAATGATGAACTGAACACTAGGATTTGAAGGGGCCAAACTTGGGATTGGACCCACAGGAGGGGTTCAACGAAGAGAGGGAACCAAGCACGGAGGTTTTTGCCGTGCATGACTGTAATCTTGTTGATAGTAGTTGGATTGATTTCGGACCTGGCGTGTGTTGCTTGGACGGGTACAAGTGGCACATGCAGGATTGTTTAAGATTTGATGCTGCTTAGAAAGTGACGGAGGCGAAGTTCAGAAAAGGTTGGAAGATGTCCAAAATAACTGTGCAGATGAGAGTTCTCTCTACCTTTGCATTGTCAAAACTCAGGGTTGAAGCTGGTTTTGTCCCCACATCTTGGAAAGCCAATCATCATAAACCATCCATTCGGTCCAACATCCTGAAACCACCATCTTTGATGGCGGTTTCTTGGCATTTTTTCTGGGCTCTCCTTGACCCCGCACAAGTGGCTCGGTCGAATTTCTCCAGGAGTACGATGAGTTCATGGAGGACTCCAAGATGGACAAGGCGAAAAACACGGGTATTTTCCCTTGCCATGTTAGAATACCAGAGTGCATGGCTCAACCATACATCCATGTATAAACATATACACACATATAAACATATATATATATACATTCAACAGATATACTTTTACACAATATAATATAGGAGAAATATAATAGCAGTTCTCATTTCCAAACAATAACTTTCCTGTATTTGATTGATGTACTACAATTGATGTATTGGCATGACTTACCAGAGGCCATGTTGTCATTATGTTGAAAAATGATTACAATGGTACAATGGTGTAAGCCCAATAACAACCCGCAATTTTTGATGGCTAATACCCACCCATTTCTGATGAATTGGGGATTGCTTCTTATTTGAATTACCAATATTTGTTCTTATATTCCATGTTACATCAATATAATTTATGTAATATTGTTAGCTACTTGTATATATATATATATATATATCCCATGATGTTGATATATCATGATATATCTATTCCAACTTAATAAACATCATAAACCCAGATAGTACTTTTGTTGGAACGTTTGAAATGGCCCATTGACTAGTGGTAGTATCATATTGTTAGTTAGATATGTTTTTTGTGCAATTAATCTGTTTCAAGTTGGGCCATCTACGAATTGGAAGACCATCCCATTTAGGAAGTGGTTGATAACCCTGGTGATCATCAGTCCCCACGAATCGTGGGGTATCTCATTTATAAATGGCTGAACTAACCCCAGAAACACTCACCAGTTGCAGTTCGTGAGGTGATCCTCCAAGTGGGACTATGCAATTCTAGTGAGTTAGGTATAGGGATGGGTCAAAAACCTTCTATTGCTATATTTTTTGCGAAGAAACATCCATTAACCAGTTACTATAGGGTACCTAAGGTACCGGTGGTTTGACCATGTATATTGTTAGTTCGATACATTCACTTAGAAAATGGGAGGTTTCCAAAATGGGATTTCCCATTATCAACCATCCATTGTGGGGTATCCCCCATTTATGGAAAGCCTCATATGAATCCGTTCTTTCCATGAATCTCCTGAACCTCCCAGGGCTTTGCCTCTGCCAGGCCAGCAAGGAGGCTGCCGTGAAGCAGAAGACCAGTAAGAAGAGCCACGCGGATAAAGCGATTTCTGAGCTGCCGGTCCGGGGTTTTCAAGGGGTACTTAATGGGTCTTTAGTGGCTGTTTAATGGGTCTTCAATGGGTCTTAGTTGGATGTTTCATTGGGATTTTAATTTGATATATAATGATATAAATATATATATATATATATAATATGATATAAGTATATGAACCAACGGACATTTGGATGCTTTTTGATTGGATGTGGGTCAACATTAAAGAGTCATGTGGCCACAGATTGTGACCATTTTGAATGTCAAATTCACGTATACTGCATACCTGCCATTTTGGGCGTCCCCAATTCTGACCCATTTCCATATATAAAAAATTGGGTGTCTGAACCTGATATTTAATATTTAATGGGGTTATTTGATGGGGATAACATAGGACATCCAGCTAGCTCATGGGTTTGAAGAGGGATATACCTAGCCGATGGGATATAAGGTTTTTGATGACTTGCAATTGGGATATATAGTGGGGATAATATTCTTGCTGAATTATAAGCACAAACATGGGGACAAAATGTGGACCGAATAGGCGCTACAATGACCATAAATATGGGGACAAAAACATAGGAAAATGGGACCAAAACGGAGACAGACATGGGTGCAAACATGGAGCCAAAATGGGCACAAAAATGGGGACAAAACGTAGCACAGAATGGGTGCAAAAATGCGCGCTAAACGAGCGCAAAATCGGAGCCACACAATAGGCATAAACCTGAGACACAAACAGGCGCCAAAGATGAGCCCAATTGGGCACAAAAATGGGGACACAAATGGGCGGAAACATGGAGCCAACATGGGGACAGACATGGGCACAAAATGGGGACAAAGTGGGGACCGAATTTTGTCGTGCGCCATGCTTACAGAGACTTGTTGCTCAGTCCGCTCCAGAAGTTCCACTTTCGCTTTGGCAGCCGCGGCTGAAAAGAACCACGCACATTCTTACCGCCATTGCCATGTCAACTAGCTTTCGTTCACCCACCTTTAGGACTCAAGTCAGTCGATTCGGTGGTGCGCTTGAATTTCAGCTGGCTGTGACAAAACGCATTGGCACGGCTCCGCGCAGGAAAACAATCTTGATGCAGCAACACTCCTGCTATGCGAGATTGTAGTTGGAAGTTGCCACACGCATTGTAG
The DNA here is from genome assembly GCA_003297045.1 of Symbiodinium sp. clade C Y103. NCBI lineage: Eukaryota > Dinophyceae > Suessiales > Symbiodiniaceae > Cladocopium > Cladocopium sp. clade C. The sequence goes on from BGPT01000192.1 coordinate 181,928, forward strand.
CAGCTGCGCAAATGGTAGGAAGAATTTGAAAATAGCGCTGTTTGTGCAATGCGGGATTGCAGCTGGAGGGCGTAAACCGCATTGCAATGGCCGCGCGGGGAAAAAATTGGGCTAGAACGCTCGGAGTCACAACGCCAAACATCGAACTAATGGGCAATGGTCTATTGCAAACCGCAATGGAAACGGAAAAATTTGCAAACTTTGAAAATTAGCGGGTTACCCAATGATTGTCTCAAGATCTGTTTTCCCATGCCCTGCCCGGACCTATTTGTTGCCCTTCCAAGGCAGTCAGGCCCAAGAACTGAGCGCAGCCGATGGCGACCTGCAGAATACGCAGAAGGAGTTGGACGCGGCCAATGCATACTATGAGAAACTGAGGCTTGGGAGATGTTTTTCTGGGATTTGAATATGATCCACTTTAGTTTTCAGTGGAATTTTCGTGAGATTTTCATGGAATTTAAAGGACATTTTGATGGGGAACACGGGATTTCATGATTCGGAATGGATTATTGGGATTCTAGTTGGATTTTGGTTTGAAGTTAAGTTGAGGTTTTGGATACAATCAAAACCCGAAATATTTTTTTTTGGGAGAAATATTGCAATTCCAGGCAATTTGACTGGGATTTCAATGGGATGTTAATTGGATTAAGGAATTCATGATTGGATGTTATTTGGATCTCACGGCAGTTATCTTTGGATCTCACGGCAGTTATCATGAGATTTATGGCAATTTTCAAAGAGGTTCCCCCCTATCAATATAGACCAGTTTGACTCGTGTTTTTTGAGTATGCAATTACATACGAGTCAACTGGGGGAAGACGCAAGTAGAAATGCAGAATCAAACAACTAAATGGCCTACTGCATATGATCATGTATGTCTATATGTAAGTTGTCCATATTTGGTTATACCCTCTGGTAATCAAGCATGGCGTGCTGGAAAAAAAATCCACCACTTTTATCCATTTGAAACCGCATTTCCGCCTAGTCCCAACATGTTTGATTACTGGAGGGTAACCCCTGTGTTTTGTTGTTTACATCCCACGATTTGTTGTCTGAACCAACATTAATTTTTCATTCTGGAAACGCTTGACCCTGCCGGGAAAATGAAGCATTTGAAGTGTCCATCCAACAATCATCCAACCATTTTTGCCCGGGAAGACCATAGTTTTTGGATCCTCAAGGCAGCCTCCTGCGCGTTGGTGCAGGCCGGACTGCGTGGACACTGGGGTGGCCTATGCGGAGCGCAAAGCGCAGAGGGAACAAGAAATGAAGGTGGCTGGATGGGGATGGAGGTATGGAGGTACAGGAACTGGTGTGGACAGACATGAACCCAAGGGGCCCCCACTTTGCTCTTTCAAAGATGTGTTCCGGAGGATTTATGTTTACAGTAGATACAGTATCCAATATATGCACATATATCAAATAATGTTGTATACCCACTAATAACGCATCCCATTAAGCAAGGATTTGGAGGTCATTTTACCCTGTCCCAAATGGAGGTATACCCAATAATGGACCTCTATTGGGGATGATTTATGCACTGGGTTGACATGGAATACCATGGAATATCATGGAATGTCGCAGGTGTGGAGGGCCAGCAAAATCGATTCATTGGATTGGTTTAAGGGGAACTTGACAGGACACCCCAAAAAGTTGATGGGGGGAAAACCAGCCAGTTTCCGCGTACCGATGTTCCCTTCATGGACCCATGGATGCTCCCATCAAGTCCCATGAAATCCTTGAAATCCACCATATTTGATGGAAAATCCACCATTTTTCATGGTTAATCCACCATTTTTGATGGTTAACCCACCATTTTTGATGGTGAATCCACCATTTTCTGATGCTTCATGGATCTTACCTCCGGGCTCGTTGCTGAGGACCTCAAAGAAGCCTTGGAAATGTTGGAGAACGTCTAACCACGCCGTGAGCTGCTGGCTTCGTGGCGTGAAAGGTGGGTCTTGATGCTTTCACCATTGTGATGTACCCTCCGGTCTCAAACATGGCCAGTGGAAACTCCCCTATGAAGGGAGGTTCATAGCTGGGAAACTCGTCAATTGGGGGATTTTCATGGATTTTCCAAGCCACGTTTAATTACTGGAGGGTAGATATGATATCTTGTGGGGATGATTTTTGCAAGAGTCAAATTGATAACTTTCGGACCCTGGGATGCCATGTGTTGTTTCCCCACAGTTGGTCCAGAGAGGGGATAGCTGATGCCCAAAGAAAAAACGCCATGGAGTAGCGTGAACACCTTGCGCGCACGGCTCAGGTTGCCGTTTCAGGTGGCCCCGCGGTGGCGCAAAATTCGCGGAAACTGGCGGAATGCGCTGTGGTTTACCATAGGGTACAGTAAACATACAAAAAGATGTGGAAAACCCCTATCAAGTATGGTTTCCCCAGGAAAATCGTCTACAATGGTGAATTGTCCAGATCCATTATGTTAGTTTACCCTAGGGTACCCCCAATTGATGGCATTTCTTGAGGGAAAATGATGACAGATGATAAACCATTATATGGGTTTATATGGATTTTTGGGTATATTCTCGGACAATCTCAATTTTACGTAAGCTTTAATTACAAAGAATCGAATTTAGGCAAGGACAATTAGATAATCAGGATACACAAACAACAAGAGATGGGTTCGTTCAGAAGATGCTTTTTGATGCTTTGGATTGCTTGGATATAGTTGGTTTGTGTGGGGATACAGCCGATATAGCAAGATAAAACCAACTATAAGAATCTGCACCAGCAACTGGCAGTTTCTTGCACGGCGGCAATTTGATGCTAGATGCGATGGTCTATTTTGTGGCTGGAGACACGAACGGGTTTTGGGATTCCGCAATTCTGGGAAACTTGAAGAGCTACATTTACTGTTTGCTTCTGGGTTTGTGTGAAAAGGATATCCCTAAATCTCATGATTGTAGTAATGATCATTTTCCCATCACAATAGCCATTTGTGGGGATATCCCCAATTTCCAGCCAGACCCATTGGTTGTTGGTGGACAGCCATGCTTGGGCACTATCCAAACATCATGGGCACAGCTCCGCATAATGTGAGTTGGGGGTGGATCAACGGTCCATAGCGGTACCTTGGATCTGGGAGAACAGACCGACACTTTCTGTGCCCCCTGGAGGGTCGGATGTCATATCCGACTCTTTTGACGGGATTTCCAATTTTGAGTGGCTTATACCACTAATTTATGGATAACAAGGCTTGCATATTCACATGTTGCTTTGTTTGTCTCTAATTTTTTGACCGATAAAAATCTGAAAAATCCACAAAACAAATCATCGTATGCAAAAATCACAAAACACTCTGATCCAAACCATCAACATTTATCAAAATCTACTAAACATCCATAAGCATTTCCCAAAAATCGATGAACAACGCGACACCTGGAAAAACATCAACGAAAAATCCCATGGCCGCAGCTGTCGCTGCTCATCCCCGCGTACGGCACGTTGCGGGTGAACCGCGGGCGGCCCCGCGGTTCGGCCGTTTTAGCGGCGACCCGAGCGGAGCACGGGATCGCCCTGGTGTGCCCAGGTGGAGCTGGAGGGTTTGACGGTTACTGTAGGGCTTCTCTAGATGAGAATTTGATGTCAGGATTGGGATTTTGATGTGATTTCGCGGAATCTTCATGGGAATGTATAGATTTTTATTCTATCTCCGAAATGACATGGATCAAAATTGCCATTTTGAGAGGGAACATGATGATTTACCAGTTGATTGAGGGATAGTCGATCTTTGCTGTAGTTTGGCATGCTGTGATTTTTGATGAGCCAGATTCAGAAGCTTTGATTTTTAGGGGATAGATGTATAAATATATATATCAATATATACACATATGGGTTTCCTAAAATGGTGGTACCCCAAATCAACCAAAATTAGACAATTGTTTTAGTATTGAACCCCATGGTGACTTGGGGTACCACATGGTACCACCATTTTAGGAAACCAAAATGGACACCTCCATATTGTATTCACAGGCGCGATGGAGCAGCCTCTGGGTTTGCATTAGTGAGTCGGGTCCTGGGGAGAATAGAAGTTTGGCCACTACTTTGGATGGGAAATACCGAGAAACATCTGCAAAATGGGGATATTGCTATATCAGTGCTCAGCCTCATCAACATCTTTGGAACTGTGCCGTTAATGCTTCGGGGCTTGCATATCGCAGGGTTTCCCGAACAAGTTGCACCTGGGTATACCGCTGGTCGACCAGTTCTACCCATTTTGCGGTAAGCCCCCAATTGGGCTTCCACCTACCATATCTAGGGCATATTGGGGCTGCATTGCTATATGTCTTTATAATTACAACTCACTTAGGCATTCTTGAGGATTTCTAGGGTTGTATGACTGTATAACATGATAGAATTATAATGAGTTATATAACTTAAGTATGGGTAAACAAATCTTGCAACCCCCAGGTGGCCGTTTTTTAAACTCTCCCATAACATCGTCCGAGGAATGTCGCTGGTCTCACGGAGCTCGTGGGGGGCGGCTGGTGGTAGCCATCCCAGATGTTGGTCCAGATTTGATGGCAAATCATCCAACGTCCCCCGATACAATTCGCGTAGTTAATCTCGAAAAATGATTGGTTACCCTCTGGTAATTTGTTGCAGTTTGATTCATGGACAGTCACCATTCTACAAAGTAAAAGGGGCAACAGATAGAGCAAAATGAGCCTAATAAGGGTAGCTGTCTCAAAATGGTCCTGTTATTTTTTGGTTAGTTCTTTTTATTGACCTTGTTCAGATGAAAGAACTTCTGGTTGTGGGGTAGGCACAATTGTTTGGGCCATTGGGGGTTGGGCTCTGCCTTTTTAAGTTCATAAGTGCTTGACTGTGCCAGCGGGCTCGTTACCGTCCCACAAAACTAATAATTTTCAAAACGTCAATGATAACTGGCACGCTACTGTACAGATGGTGTAGGGTGTGGTAACGTCAATGATAACTAGTACGCTACAGATGGGGTGGGGTGTGGTAACGTCAATGATAACTAGTACGCTACAGAAGGGNACAGATGGTGTAGGGTGTGGTAACGTCAATGATAACTAGTACGCTACAGATGGGGTGGGGTGTGGTAACGTCAATGATAACTAGTACGCTACAGAAGGGATGGGGTGTGGTAACGTCAATGATAACTAGTACGCTACAGAAGGGATGGGGTGTGGTAACCTCAATGATAACTAGTACGCTACAGAAGGGGTGTGGTGTGGTAACGTCAATGATAACTAGTACGCTACAGAAGGGGTATTTGACTTCCAACAAAAATGGAAAATGCACTGTCAATTTGTGGAAATGTCTCAGACGCTATCAATGGTGTTGGGAATGCACAGGTAAAAACCTGATGAAACATACTAAGAAGCTGTAAATTTTGGACCAAAAGTGCTGTGAGGGTGCAAAGTGGAAAACCAGAAGGACCTTTTTTTTGGACACATTTTTACTTTTAAAACTTGCTTCTCGCTGTGGCGAAACACTCATTTTCAACATTTTTGTGGGCCGGTTTCGAGTCCGCCGGGTTGACTGTCTAGGACGGTGTAGTACTGGTAATGCTTAGTATTGGTAGTGCATGTTGGTAGCATGGCTGGAGATTTCCAGGGGCTGTAGAAGATTTGAGACCCAATCCTCTCCTTCATTTCGCTAGGGATTTCGTGTCTACTGTTGAGACAGAGAGCTCCTGGTGCTTCGCATGATCAGACATGCAACATGATGAGACTGTGAGACATGTCGCCCACCACGTTGCAAAATTTTTGTGTGAGAGCATCATGCTAAAACCAAGAGAACAAGAGCCTCCAGCTCTAAAACAGTAGTTGATGTTCCGGAAATTAACTACCAACTCTCAAACTTTTCACTCAACAACCCAGGACTAAGCTCCAAGATCTGGGTCCCAACATCAGCATCCAACACAGCAGGACCGACGATTTGAAGGTCAAATCGTGAAGTATTTGATGGATAAGGGGTTCGGCTTCATCAGGCCGGAAACCCCGTGAAGGCAATGGCCTGAAAACGATGCTCGAAATCTCTGGGGAACATGAAGATGGGAAGGTGGGAGGTTTGAGTAGAAGCAAGATCTTTGGCAACAAGAATCAGGATGACAGCAATATGAACATAATGTAATTATGAAACAAACCATGGGCGTGGGATTGGTGATGCCACTGATGGCGATGGCACTGTTTGAACGTCAAGCAAGGCAACAGCGGTGTGAATTCCAGGATACCAAGGTTCAGGATACATCCCGAACTAGTCAGGGGAAGTGGGAAGCCAACGACTAAGCTGTGGGCTGTATTTGGGCATGCCCAACAAAAAGTCGTGCGCACCTTCCAAAGTGATTTTTTAAATCAATGTCTCCTGGGTAAAGGGTTGTTGGTGAATGGTTTGCGTTTAGCCAACAACTAATATCCCCACAACACGGGGGATTTACAGTGACAAAAGTTAAGCATTGATTTGTAGTCAACATAAGTATTTTAAACTGACTAGTGAATGGAAAGTGAATTGTGCCACTTTGATGGGGATATCTAAGATCAGCCATATAATTCCAAAGGGGAGGAAACGCGTTGGGAGATTAGCTGAAGCTTTCATCATCTTTTTTTTTTGGGATTTTCATGGATTTCATGTACCAAGATATTGTATAAACATCATCATACATCTACATATGAATACCTAGCCACCCTCCATGCAACTTCCAGCTTACCATATCCAGGATGGCTGGTAGGGAGACGTCCACTGAACCGTTTCACCATCATGTCACCATCATTTGTAACTCAAAATCATCATTGGTCACAGGATGATTTATGACCAAAGAGATGGACATTTAAGCCCAAAGTGATCTCCCTAGCGTGCCCCCAAAAGGTTACCCTCTGGTAAACTAACATAACTATGGAAAATCACCATTTTTAATGGGAAAATCCACTATAAATGGCCATTTTCAATAGCAAGCTGTTAGTTTACCAGAGGGTACTTCAATACCAACAACAATCTCCAACTTCCATTGTTTTGGTGCCCAATTTTGTGTCACCTTATCCTGGCTGCTGGTTTGAAAGATGTGAAAAAACTTTCATCCCGATGATCAAATTAGCTTGATGATCCCCAAGGTTGATTCATGTTGATTAAGATGTTTTATTTCCCTGAAATCAAGTGGGGTTTATTGATATTATAAGATGATGATCTCCAAATTACGTTCATCTTAATCTATGTATATTTTCATGGCGTTGAACGGGCCAACTTCAACATTGTGTCAGGTGTCAGGAGCTGCGACAAAGATTCCCTGATCGGGTCCGGTGTCCGGAAGGGTGAAGTGTTGGCTGGTGATTTTGAGGACCCTTCGGTACTCAAACCAAGCGAAGGAAAATCCAAAAGTTGATGAACATTGTCTATAAAATGGGTACAGATGGTGAATTTCCAATGCCAGGTTGGATTGTTAGAAGATGTTGGAAGCTGCCTCAGTCGCCTCAGTCGTCCTGCATTCTGAGGATATTTTTGTGCACCAAAAGCAGCTGGGAAACTTCAAGGAGGGCGAAAATGTGAGCTTTGGGGTGTGGCCGCCAATGCGGGGGGTGGAGAGAGTGGAGCAGTAATTTCTTCGCCTTTTCAGATTGCTGGCCGAAGTGCATCCTGCAATTGGTGACTTCGATGGATCGGGGATGTTATTCATTATTTGATAAACGTATCTGTCTGTCCAGGTATTTCCTTCAAAACGAGAGATTTGAAATCCACTGCTGAAAAACATACTTTCGCCTTCTCTAGCCCATTCTTGATCATTTCAATTGGTGCGCGGTGTCTTTCCAGGACTCTCCTTATGCTATACCTGGATTAAGATGAGAAGAGTGGGTAGTTTGCGACTGATTGGTTGGTCGTTTCAAAATTCCTTGAAAGATTCCCCATCCCCCTGCGTGAGATGACAATATCTGGCAATTCGAAGTGTGCGCTGATCACACTTCACACAATCTCCAACAATGGAACACAATTTTCGAAGTTATCTGAGTTAAGTCAGCTCTCCGTTCAAAGTCGAAACTAGGTACCTGTAGTTCTTTTTTCTTGAAGAGGGACCTGTTTTGCCAGTGCCGGGGCCAAGGTCTTCCTGAATAGGGACGGCAAGCCACAAGCCACTGAGTCCGGAGCACGGACGACACCGGAGATGACGTGAGTTGACCTTGGGTGTTTGATGTTGAAGATGGATGAACATGATTGAATTTCCATCAATTTTGTGGATCCCCAAGTTCTGGTTGGTTGATAGTGGAAATGGGGTACCCCCATGTGAGTTGGGTAGGTGAAATAGTAGGAAATCATGCTGATACTAAGAAGTTTCTTGCCATTCAGGGCTGGAATGTATAGCAGTACTCAGCTTTTTTTTTTTGCAGAGTATCTACAGTTAGCCATGATTTCATCACATGAAACCTGGTGATTCAAGTGATTCACGGAACAAAATGGGATGATTCACCAAGAAATATGGAGGTTCAAACCAGATGATCGGATAATGATCAGAATGCAACGACGATCAATCAAGTATCCATTGGTCCATTGAATGTTGGGATTTACGTCTCAACAATGAGCTTGGAGTACAAAAGTAGGGGATTCAATCCAGATACGATTGTTGGTTGACGGTGAAAGTGAGTATGCTAGCTGGTATACTTGGGATTCTATCATATTCTATCTATGATATGAATACTGAAGGCCAAGATAGGAACCTACATCGACCAACGGGTAGGAGGCGATGAAATGAACTGTTGGGCACCAGCCATTGGTCAATCAACTGGGAAGAATGAAGAGTTCTGCGGTCAGCTCGCGGTTCCATGCAAGGCCGTGCAACTATGGATCAAAGCACTGGTAAGCTAGATGTAAATGTATGTTCACATCCCCATTGGGTATCAGCGGCTTTGACCCATCTGCGTCCAAGCCACATAATTTGTCAAGTTTTGACCCCGTGGGTATGTGCAGTGTAGTGGCAGAATGTGAGATGTTGTGTCTCAGGTGGTTTAGTGAGATAGAGCCTTGGATTCTTGTCCGGCATTCCATGACTAAGGCTAGCCTACCTGAACGGCAGTGGCGGCCAGCAGCCCGCACAGCAAGACCAGCAAAGCATGCAGCACGGCATGCAGTCCGGGAATCAGCAGTACGGCAACCAGCAGTACAGCAACCAGCAGTACGGCAGCCAGCAGTACGGCAACCAGCAGTACGGCAACCAGCAGTATGGCAACCAACAGTACGGCAACCAGCAGTACGGCAACCAGCAGTATGGCAACCAGCAGTACGGCAGCCAGCAGTACGGAAACCAGTACGGCAACCAGCAGTATGGAAACCAGTACGGCAACCAGCAGTACGGTAACCAGTACGGCAACCAGCAGTACGGTAACCAGTACGGCAATCAACAAGGCATGCAAGCAATTGGCGGTCGGAGCCTCAACTGCTTCCACGGTCTAGTTTCTTTCTTGTTTCGTGCAACTAGTTCTTGTTGCTGGAGTGAGGCGTCAAACCTGCCTGTTCGCACCAATCGTTTGAAAGCCAACCATCAAGCCTGCTCTCATCCCCCTGATATAACATACCCTCACAACAGCCTTGAGTGGCATCGACAAACAAGGGCGACACTACCAGAAAGACACAAGGTGTGATCATGAAAATCAAGCTGACTACAAGTAATGATCCTGATGATGTCTTGAATGTGTTGACCAACCATCACTATCGTCATTATTATGATGTTCAGCAATTTATTGCATGTCCTTTTTCGTGACTTTTCATACTCTCATTTGCTTAGCCTTTAGCAACTCAACATAGCGGAAAATGAAAATGGACCATTTACCTATCATACTATCAAACTATGTTAAATTGCCAAAGGGTGTATCAGAGCTTCACCCTACTTTTATGGGCTGGCTTTCATTGGCAGGAGTATTGGACATGAGGCAGACCGAAAGATATACAAATCCACCTTATGAAATGAAAACATCAATTGATCTGATTAGTGCTTGCAGACATGACATGGACCTCGAGTGTGCTTTAGAATCAGTTTCAGCTGCAAAAAGTGTACCTTCTAAGGTCAACAGGCGAGGTGATGGGGTGGGGAAATGTTGACCACAAGGGACTACTTTGGATTTTGGGCCCTTGATCGCCACATGGGTTTGGGTTAGGATTGGGTATTCCAAGCATGGGATCATACATTAAATGTAGTCACCTACTCCCCAAAAATGACCGAACTCTGACGTTCCGAAGGTCGGACATTTTGACCCATAGCCAGCAGGAGCTCGAAATTTGATTTCTGTTAAGTTTGGGAATCCCAAAGATCTCGGAGGCTTTGAGACCCCCTATGCATTTCGCGAAAGATTTTAGAGTTGCTTTTCAGGAACCCGGACAGCAGGCTGTCAAGTGAGCTTCCCTGGGCTATTCTGTGATCTTTTTTAGGTGAACCGTGGTTTGGTCCATTCTGTTCTTGGAAGTCTGGCAGACTTGGTTTCCTGGGGAATTGGCTGGAACATGTTGGAACCATCGGGAACAGCTTGCATTGCAATGACATGTACCCTCTGGTAATCAAACATGGCAATGGAGAATCCACCATTTATAGATGATTTTCCCATTAAAACCTCCATTTATAGGGGATTTCCAATTGCCATGTTTGATTACCAGAGGGTAAAAAACATTGTTAAAAACCCATGGATTCTTCCAGGGCTCAGGCCTGATTTCTAGATATTTCCAGCGGCAGGCGGGCTATTCTGGGTGGCACCAGCAACCCCAGGCCGGAACTTGGCATCCACTGGGATGGAATTGATGGTTAGGATGGTGAGGAAGTGGAGAATATGCCATTCCCTTTAATGTTCAACACCCGCGAAATGGTCCAAAACATGTGTAAAGATGTGTAAATTAAATGTCATTAGATGTCTGCTAAACCAATGGTCTCTGGGTTATAAAATATACCATATGTCATAATTGTATCCCAATCTAAATGAATCCGAGTTATGCTTATGGTATCTAAACATGGGGTATATCCAATTTTTGGCTGATCCCAGTTGGGGTCGCTACCCACTTTTGGTCATAAGCTCCAGGATTGTCCCAACCCCTGATTTGTGCCAATTGAGTCCTGATTGCATCTGATTTCGATCTCCTTAGTTTAAACAATATTTGTTCTCTTGTCGTTTTCGGAAGGGGTTCTCCACCCTGCGAGTTCTGACACAGGAAGAAGAAAGCACGCATGAAGTCGAGGCTGGGGATATAGCTGGCGTATCGATATCCACATCACTTTTCAACGGCTGGAACCGGGGACTTAACCATCAAAGATGGTGGTATACCCTCTGGTTAACTAACAGTTTGCTATTGAAAATGGCCATTTATAGTGGATTTTCCCATTAAACATGGTGATTTTCCATAGTTATGTTAGTTTGCCAGAGGGAAACGGGAACGTCACAGTCTCAGTTGACGCAGGTGCCAAAGGACTTGGTCTCGCAGTTCGAAGGAGGTCCGGTTTTTTGTTTCGTTGGAGCCGATGTGTGGCAGCAAAGCCCTGCGATTGTTTGGTTTAAATGTTGTTTGATTCACTGGATTGGTTAGTGGGAAAATCTACAGGAAACACCTATATTTCATGGGAAAATCCCATGGGTTTCCGGTTAAAATTGTCCCTTAAACCAGTGATTGATGCTTTTTGGTAAATGTGTGTGGATGTTTTTTTTTTCGGGAGTGAGCTACAGAACGAAAGCTTAAAATTATTGTGCAGATGTCTTTTAATGGTCTGTTTGCTGACGAGAATGATGATTTTTAGCGCGATTTGAAGCTCTGCAAGAAAAGGGGGAAGTCAACGGCAAAAAGGGGTCGATTTCCCACGAAGGGAACGGCGATTTCGTCAAGCAAAGCTGAGGAGTTCATGGACAACAGTTTGGATTTGCCAACACATTAGAAACCTACAGTGGGCTAGACTGGGGGGTACTTGAGATGCTCAAAAAGCATGACTCTAAGCATGACCTCCGGCTCCGAAAAATCGGTCCTTCTTTGCTGAAACATGAGAATTCAAACTACTTTTGAGAAACCCTGCTGCATATATCACTCATTATCACTCATATATCATTGATTATCATTGTCTTTCATTTTCACTATCCCAATCTATTCCAATGAAAGTCCTGCCAATCCGCAAACATCTTGGGTTTGAAACGACCGATCAGTTGATTGATCTGGAACCGTAAACGGGGTTGGTTCCCCTTGTTGTGGCTTCAAATGGATGTGTATGTGTATGTATATATACACCTATTATATGTTATATGTATACGTAGGTTATTATACACATACCTATAAATATACACATCATACAATACCATATATTTTTCCGATCCTCTTTGGGATGATCAACACTGACTTCATCAGATCTGGCTGAACTACAGCATGTCACCATGACGTCACTATGGATTATGGTTGGGCTTGAGAGAATCCTCCCAAAATGACCTATCATTTAGTTTGGTAAATCGTTACAATATGTTACAATTTCACGCGATATCATAGTCAGTCAGGATAGGTTATTTCACCAACATCGTTTTTCACCCGCAAACACTTTAGACTTTAACCGCAGTGGCATCTTGAGTCAACTTTTCCGCTGGGGCAGCTCTGTGATGCTCTGTGGCAACCCAGGCAGATTACACCAGTTGAAGCAAATGGCAGGAGGTGATATCTCAGTCACCTTCCAGGTCCGGACTCCGACAAAACTCCGGACCGTGGGACCGTGGTTTCTGTGGTTCACCAAGGATTTTTTGATGATTTGGAGTCGGAAGAAAAAAGGACATCAATGATTAGAATATGTTAATAACTATTCACTAATTATTAAGAGAATCACTTGGACTCAGAAACATTGAAATCAACTACTCAAAATCCAATGGACGGAGATGGAATTCGTGAGCCTCAAACCTAACAGGGCTGTCTCGACTGGTTCTTCTTTTTTCATTGTTGAGTGTTGGAGTTTTCCACGAGACGCAGCACCAGACATCAGTTGTCTCTCCGGCAAAGTCGCGAAGTCCAGGCATCAAAGGTTCAGCCTTGTGAATGGAAGATTCGTGTTCCCTGACCTCCAAAAATCTCCAGGGTGTAAGGAATGAGGTGTTGAAATTAGGTCCGTTGGTCGACCTATCTGTGACCTCTCCAGGCGCTAGACGAGTTGACGCCTTTAACAAAGGCCTCACAGCAAGTCACGAGGACTAAATTATTGAGACATATTGAGATAAGACTCATCATATATCTTTCTACACTATGGAGACATGTTTAAAGTGCACAATTTCGACATAGCTCATAATCTGAAGAAATCCATCTTTGACAATTCAGAATGAGTTCACAAACGGTTTTGCACACATGAGAACCTGTGAAAACTATCACAAGGGATGTAGTAATTGCATTCAGGACAACACCACACCATGTCTATTCATGTCTGAAAAATCCCAAAGATGCTGGACGACACGAACAGCACACTCTTTCATTTTTCACAGCACTCCGATTTTCGAGTTTCTTTACCTTTGCCTTGCGTTAGCCGCGTACAGCTCGACCTCCGGGAAAGCATCCAGACACTGCAAAGAAACAACATAGAATGGTTCAATGGAGGTGACTTGGGAGTTCATCCAGTAGGTGGATGATTGAAAATGTTATGTATACAAAAAAAAGATCCACGATTTCATGATGATCCTCCTCTCACAAAGCGCAGCTGCTCAGACCAAAGCGGATCACAACAACCCTGTGGCGGTGGTGAAGGGTCCTAAGGCTGGGGCATCTCCAAGCATTCGCAGGGCAGGTGGGGCAGGTTGTTTTGATGTACTGTATTTGGCATCTCTCGTGGTTCAAAACTGCTGAAATCCTAAGGGAAGAGCTATTTCAAACTGCATAAAAGCCTGATGTGACAGATCTGAGGGAGATTTAAGGCTGGTACAGTGGTATAGGTAATGAACTTGGCGAGATAAAGTATGCTGGAAGGTTTCTAGACGTGGACTGGAACTCTCAGTGTCTTGTGCTACGGACTTGATGTGGGCACATGACAGTCACGTCGATGTCGTTTTGATAGCTGTTCCTTCAATTTCCTTCAAGATGGGATGGCACAGAACTGTCAGCTGCTGAACAGATCGAACTGGTGTTTGCATGTTTCTTCATTTGTGTGACTTCAAAGTGAAAACAATGTTGGAGATGAAGACACATTTTGTTGAGTGACAGTTGGACATGTGGCATTTTCACACGGTGAACTCATTGAATCACTGGAGCGCCATTGACCAGTTGGAGTAAGAACTTAGAAGGCAACCAGCCGCGACTGAGCAGATAAGACTTGGAGAGTTGAAAGGATGTTGCGAGTTTCGCGTTGGCATCAGCTTCTGGATGTGCTACTGGCAGACGCTCAACGGCGCCAGACTTGCGATTTGAGTGAAGCAGTGGTTTAGGATTAACTTGGCAGTGTAAACATGGTTTCTGTGCAAGTGCGAATTGGTTTTAGAGTTTTCCATCACCCTGCATGATTCTTACATCAAAATTTCTTCTGCTCTTGTTTGCGTCCTTTGGACTGACAGCGCTCCAGAATCTACAAACTTAGACAGCTGTGAGTTTTTGTAGAGAGTGTGCCATCCAGGATATTTGGATGCCTTCAGTGACAGTAATTTGAGATTCAAGACTATGCATGTTTGGACATATGTGGATCTTGTGATCATTCTTTGCGGAGTCTCAAGACTATATGTTGTTAAGCAGCTGACTTAGATCTGAGGTTTGCTGGATGGAACGGTTAGGTTGAAAGATGAGACATGTAGTGTATGTGTATGTCTATTACGTTCTTCCGTAAGTCTGTGGGCTTTTCAGTTGATGCATTTACCAACGGCTCCCCCAGGTAGCCGGCTGCGATGCTGTGGAGAAGGGGGGAACACTTTTCGAAGAGACAAACGATCCTACAGAAATGGAATAAAGTTTAAGACCCAATGACCCAGTGTTTAGATACTAAAATTGAAGCATGTGTTGAGTAATGACTGTTGATGAACCTTGGGATTGATTGACGACGTCCCTGGGATGAAAGAGCCTCTGAAAAACCAGTGACATTTGGAAATCACGATTGCATGATATTGCATACATGTTGCGTATGTAAGAGACATTTGGATTGGTTTGGATGATTCCAGTGCACACTTTCGCTAAAGCTATCCTCACACCGCTGCACAACTATTTGTTTGGGCATTGCTTCAAACTCGTTTCTTTTTTTTGCTCTTCCCGTCGTTCTTGTCATCTCTGAGCTATGATAAGGTGAGTCTCGAAATTCAGAACCTTCAAAAAAACTGCTGAGTGTCCACGTGTCGCCGTGTCACCACCATAGGCACCTGAGATATCCTGAAATAGTCATGTTCCCACGGTGAACTGCCACTCGCCGGCAGGCGTCAGCCAGTTTGGGCGCCATCCTGCTGATGCAGGACAGCGAGCTGACCCGGTGACCGCTGGGGAAACAGACCACCTGGTGTATCAACGACGGGGGATCAATTTCTGGAAATCGGAAGATATAGCATTTCCATGCATCAAAGTAACAGACCCTGAGGATCGCCCATTTTTGGAGGAAAGTAGTCTTCCAACCCCCCAAGTGGCACGGTCTATGTTAGGGGGTTGATGAAGAAATGATGGTTGGTTGATGGTTTCATTGGGTTAATTTTATTTGGTTCAATGGGGGCTATGATCCGTTATAGGAATCTCTCTGAACCAAGCAGCCGGTTTGGTGATGACAGAAGATTTTGGGCTTTGGCGGCGCCTGTTTTCCAGCGTGAGTTGGAATAACCCATGGGTGAAGGGTGGGTTAGTAGGGTTGTTCTTTGCTGACATGGATAGGGGGGGACAAAAAACCCAGTTCATTGAAGAAATACCCTAATTCTATCTAATTCTTTAATACGGCAATACAGGAGGCTCAGGAGAAAAATCCTCCAACAAAAGATGAACAACCTCTGAGATTCAGAGTGCTGGCTGTCCGGAAAGCATCCATCTTGGGGGATCAGAGAGGAGTACAGAGGATCACAGAGGCATGTCAAATTGATATCAATCCCTTTTTCCCAAGATACCTCAGATATTTTGGTGTTGGAATGTATTGGATCTTTTCTTTTGAAAACCAAAATTAAGGGCGGAATTTTAGACGAGAGGGAAGGGATTACAAATAAAGCATCCCAAAAAGACTGCAAGAGCGCTCACGAAAGAGAAGAACAATCATGTTTCTCAGAAGCCAAATGTAATTTAGGCTCTTCATTGGATCAGGTGCGTATGAATTTTGACACAGATTCACCATACCTTTGAGTAAAACGTCGTAAGCGACCATAACACAAGCCATTTTAGGGGAGCGTATATGTGTATATAATATTACATAATTATATATAACATTATATAGCAAAACGTTGCGGGATTAAATTTTAAACCATTTCATTCATGGGTCATACACCGTCTCCTTTCTTATCATGGTACATCGTAAACAAAAGACTTGACTCGTCCCCATTGGATCATGATCCACAAGCAAACTCCCGACAGGAGTTATGCGACCTCGTCCATATACCGGCGTGAGGCACAATACGTAAGACGCTTTGTCGCCGCAACTACAAGGGTCAACTAGTGTCAACAGTTTCAAACGAGGCGACAACACCTGCGCACTGATACAATCCTGGTGCAAGTGGTCTCTGATGCGGTTGTAAATAGTTTCGATAGCCATAGAATTCTATGTACATGCAGTTCTTTTCATGCAGCTAATTAGCACTTTTCACTTTTCAAGCGCATTTCCAGATTCTTGCAACTGTGCAGCCTTGAACATGTTGCCACTGACCTCTGTTTCTCGCTTCGGCAGGTTTGACCGGTGTGGATCGGTGTGGAGCCAACGACCAAACTGAGAGAGTGGCTCCATTTCCCGAAAGGATCAAAGTCAGCGGAAGATGATGAAATTTGGCAACTGCTGGGGGTCATTCATCACCTTGATGTACCCTGAATTTTGAAGGGCAATTTCCTGGTGGAACGGGATAAGGATGAGGTGCACCCAGGTATGGGTACAGGGTGAAATGACCCGCAGACCACCAACTCACCTGTTTTGCTGGCAGTGTCAGTCTTATTTTTGTTGCAGCACAGCATTATCGTACAGCACTTCCGCTGCAGGGTTTTGGGTATTGTCAACCTAAGTCACGAAGATTTCTGAAGATTTTGTATAGCCATTATACCACCTCCAGCCACACAACCAGTCACAAATCAATCACAAAATCCATGGCTAAACTTTCGGCACTTATTCAGCAGAGGCGACCTAGCGGCTTCTGTTGTGAGTCGTGGATAGCGCAAGGTGTGCAAGAAAAACACGGTCACTTGACATCAGGTCCCTTATCTCTGGCTTTGTTCTCGTGCAAGAGTAGCTAATTACTTGGGGAAATCTACGGGAAGTTGGACTCCCCGGGTAGGTTATCGTGCGATATCATGATATCCTTTCAAACAGCTAAGATGTGAGTTGGCTACTTGGGCAGTCCATTTGGGACCACCAACTAGACTTGTCACTTTTGCTGTTCGATTATTCGTGTGAGGCCATGGACTGTAGAGGGAGGCCAGACATTGGTAGCCACATCACAAGATTCAACTCTCACAACAGCTGAAGGATGCGGGATGGGTCAAAAATAGGACAAAACCAAGCTTTGTCTATCTGAAGGGACGGATGAAGTTTCATTTCCCCATTTCCGACTGACAGTCTCCATCGGATGTTTGTTGCAACGACAATTTCGGGAACACTTCTGACATATTCTCTCATGTTCTCCGATCGGCGTTTCTCAGTCAAACCAACTTCCTTTTGATTCCTGGGTGTGGTTTCAAAATACATCGATTTTTCTATCCATTGTTGGGAGGATGGTTCAGCTATGTCTAGCTTATTACTTATTACATAATATTGTATAATATCATAATTAAGTTTATTAGTACGGTATTGTATATATGTCTAATATTATATAATATTATGATATATTATATGATATTGTATGCATATTATATATATATATATATCAATATATGTCATATGCATAGCAATATATACACATATATACATATACATATGCATAATGAGTTATCCTGGAAGCAACCAGTTCACTTCGGCAAGCCTTCACAGATTCGATTTTTTGGATGAGGGCACAACATCGCCTAGACTCAGCTGGCCATGGCAGCAGAAGGTGCCACGATGCTTGGTGAGGGCTGGCTGTATTGGAAATATAACCATATTCAGTGGGGCTATTGATACATACATATATATATATATAATGGTCATCCTCGAGTAGATAGAAAATGCATATTTCAAAATCCCACAAAATCAGGAATCTTCTTGAAATCTTGATGTTCTATCTACTTCAGGAAGATTGTCTCCAGTGATTCTTTGGTTACCGGGGAATGAAACCACCAACCAGACAAGTTGGGGCATGGAGGACAGCAGCGCAGGGTTTAACCGATTGTCCCATGGTGTGAAAGGTGACTGCAAAGGACCCACGTGATCCCAACTGCATCAAACATAGCAAAATTCCCTATAAATGAAGGTTTATAGCTGGGAAAAGGATCAAAAAATAAAGAGTTTAATTGCCATGTTTAATTGCCCAGTGACGCATGCATCAACGGCTGTGATGACATGGGCAGCTGGACATGGACTTCCATACACTTTTGAATCATTTGTCAAGTATGGTAGTGAGAATGTCATGTTTCAAGACAATACACATAGTATTATCAGATATTATAAGTATTGATGGTGTTTGGTACTTCCAGCCTCTGAAAAAAAACTGCATTGTCTTTGAAGTCATGTCTGTACTCTACAACTTTGGAGGTAGCCTAACCTGACCAGCAGACAGTTACCATCCCTCAAATTGACCAAAAAACTGCCAGACAGGGGGCCAAAGACTGCATTCTTCTAAAAAGATCTAAAACGTATTACCCTCTGGTAAACAGCCACATAACTATGGAACATCACCATTTTTAATGGGAAAATCCACTATAAATCGTCATTTTCAATAGCAAACTGTTAGTTTACTGGAGGGTAAACAGTGGTCATTCTAAGGAACGAAACGCCCTGGCGGCGAACACTGGTCACACCAAATGGAGAGATGCCCGTTCTCAAAGCATACAGTAGATGCCTGGAAGATGTATGTAGACGTGATATATGGGTTTGTCTGAAAATAGGGTACCCCTAAACCCAATGGTTTTGCTGATCATTATCCCTATTAAATGGCTTTTATTGAGGGTATACCCTATTTTCAGACACATCAATATGTAGATGTATCGTTTGAGGATTCCCAATTTTCATCAACTTGTTGCCCCTAACTATGCAGACATGTTTCCTCTAAGTTCCTATTTTGGAACTATGTATAGCTTCCAGATCTTTTTGGACTTAGAGCATCTCATACTTGTGCGACATGGAAATTGAAACTCCTCAAACCTTTGCATCACATGGAGTTTGGGCTCAAAACATGGCTTAGGGAACATCTCCAGTGCCTGGAACGCGTCTCCATGGCTTCGACTGCTGGGGTCAGGTAGGGGCACCTGGAATTGTCCTGGGATCCGGCAGCAATGTCCGAGTGGAAACCAAGGAGAATTGAAATGGAAACCATGATGGAAAGAAACCATGCCCTCAAGATGTTCCTCAAGCCAGCGACTTTGAAGCCTGATTTTTTTTTGTTCAATTGCTAGTTGAATCTATTTGACCAAAATTCTCTCGATTCCCACACATGCACTTCTTCCGATGATCTTGGAGGATGACCTCCGCATTGAGCTGACTTGTTGGGTTGACTATCAAGATTCAACATCAACAAACCGATCTTGTGGGACAAATGTTTTTTTTCAAACATTTTACGCCAACAACATCTTTTTTGGGGTCCATGCGGGTAAGGCAGGAGTCAAACCTGTTGGAGCCTAATGGTTGGAGGTAACAACAGCTGACTGACATAGTTTGTTTTTATACTACAAATCGTCCCCAAATTTGACCCTCGATTGATACCGCAATTTCATGGGTCAACTTTAAATGATGAATTTCAGATTGACAATTTTCTTGGCCCAAATGGGAAAATATATTGGCCAGCAAAAAGAATTAACTAGTCAAATTGGTCAATTAGCAGCGTATCAAAAAATGCCAAAATGGGTGTTAGGGGATTGGTTTGCCCACTAGATCCAATTATAGGGCTTATGGCAAAACTTGAGAATCAAACATGGCAATGGGACATCACCTACAAAATTGTGGTTTTTCCATCAAGCCATAGTTGATAAAACCGGAAGTTGCATTTGGGACATACCCCCCAAAAAAAAATCATGTCTTATGTAGTTCGCCAAGAACTTTCTTCTGGGGATACACTACTAGTTCGCCAGCAGAATATCTACCTTTGGTTTGGTTAATGGGAAAATTTACAGGAAACCATGGATTTTCCCATCAAATATAGGGGTTTCCTGTAAATTTTCCCTTAAACCAACCCAGACTCTACCACTACAAGTGGAGGTCAGTCCTGGCCACCGCCACGCCGGCCGTGGCCACGCTCCGCCGCAGCGCCGAAATGCGGTTCTTGCTGCCGCCGCGGCTGGAGAAGCGTCGTGTGCCGCTGGCGAAACGCTCCAGGCGACCAGGGGACAACATCTGTGCTATAGGATATAAACATACTAGTATCCTATATTTATAAGAATATTTCTATATGATTATATGAATATCCTGCTAGATTCCTATTAATACGTATATTGCATTATATTGCCAAAGTTGGATTGAATATGATTTATCTATACGGAATCATTCAGAACGGGAATTTAATGGGATATTAATCGGGATTTGATGGGATATATATAATATAATATAATATAATATAATATAATATAATATAATATAATATAATACAATATAATATAATATAATATAGTATAATATTATATTATATTATATTGTAACCAATGACAATCAGAAATTGCATGATATACTCAGTCTTTTGAGGGATGGTCATCAATCTGTCAATAGGGATTTATATATCCATTGTAAGGATTCCCAATAAGGGACGGGATGTATGACCATGAGCCATATAATATACCATGTTTTGACCATGGTACATGTAGGATTTGTCTCCCCAATATTTAAACACCTCCTAAATGGTCCCAAACATGTGTAAATTACCTGATAAACCGTGGTTCAAGAGGAATGTTTTATACGAACGGGGCATTGGATTTCAGGATTGATATCCGATATATGAAATATCTCCCTGTTGTTTGGTGGAGCAGCATCATAAACCTCCATGAAGGAACGTCGGTTGTGGATGACCACATGATGAAACTAGCTTGGGCCGGTGGAAGTAAAACGCACGTCCATAGAAGGCCTTGCGGCCGCAGACGACGAATTCATGAATAGTAACAACTAATCAGCTTCTTTTCGCAGAGGCTCCGTGGAAGAGATATTTCAACTCACTATTCGTGGAATCTAAAACCATGCTGGTGGAAGCACATCGGATTGGTGCAAGCGTGTTTCGCTGCGGCTCATGTTGGTTACAACATGTTACTCGTACAACATGGTATCGTATACATCCAAACAACATATATGTTAAGTTTTTGGGGACTATTGGGGATTCTTGGGGATTCTTGGGGATTCAGCGGACATATAATGAGCCTATAATGTATGTTCAAAAAAAGACAAGAATCAAGAACATGGGGATATATGACCAGCCATAAAGACATGCATATATATATATATATAATCATATTTACTTGGATATGTAATGTACTACTGCAACCAAAAATATATGAAACTTTGGGGCTTGGTAGAAAATGACGGATACCCATAAGGTTGCATGCAGTTTTAGCGAGGAACAGGATGAACACCAATCGGTTTTAAGAAATAGGCACTCTAGTTTCAGACAAAGCCGTGTTGGATTCAATTGATATTGAATGGTAGAAAATAATGCCAGCGGTATGTATTAAAATGGAGCGATCACCATCAAAATAGGGCGTTGAGCAAAAATCAGAATTAAGACAATAAGACTGAACCAACCAAAATTTGGAGTTAACCAAGACTCAACCACCAAGAAAGATAATTTAAGCAGCAAAGCTGAAAGTCGCAGTTTGGCACCCACAATTACACCCCAGCTGGTTCGGCAGGCTATCCCTCAGAAGAATCACACCACCCCAATCTGAATACCACCAGCGACAAGGGACCCGTATATGGGGTTTCTTCAGATGGGGATCCCCAAAACTATGGGTTTCGATACTAAAATTGTCGGATTTTGGATAATTTCGGATGATTTGGGGGTACCCGTATTTTAGGACACCTCGAAATATACTATGGATATGGAGGTACCCCCATTTTCTACTATACCTCCATATTAATATGATTTGGGGTGCCATTACTTTAGGAAACCTCCATATACTAAACAAAGGTTTCGATGCAGGGATTCCCAAAACTATCAGGCGGCAACTGGGTCTCACGATCAACACCTCTCGGTTCGTTGAAGAGTTCGTGCCTCGCCGGGACGGGATCCGATCGTCATCCGATGCGATAGTTGTGGTGGCCATATAACGGTATAGCCAATACATTACATGGATATTTTAATGGGGAAGATGATGATTAACCATAAAATCTAAAGATGTTCCCAACATTTTTATGTACCAAAACCCACAGATACAGCACTCGTGGGACAATCAAATTGAATTTGTGAATCTACATATTATTTATAGATTCATGTAGATCCGTATAATACAGATCCATATCTTGACAACTATTTGTGATACACTTACCATATAGATCCATATGCTTATCCTCCCCAAACTCAAAGTTCCTTCAAGCCCTGTGGCGCTCCAATTTTGGATCGGCTAACTATCTGGGATGATCTGGGCTAATCATGGCCGTGGCTGGCTTGGAAATCCTCTATCAATGGTGGATTTTCCAGCCATGTGTGATTACCAGAGGAAAGACCACAGATGAATTCGTCAGTTTTTAAATCTTTTGATATGCATCTTTTTGGGAATGAGGATTTTGATTGATTGGGATCCCTGCTGTAGCTGCTTGACACAAAGCTTGGCTGAATGGGCACCCCAACATCTCCCAGTTGACAATGTTGACTATTGTAGCACAGATAAGGCAGATAGGCATTGAATACTTACCCAAATTGCTGGCAAAAATCTGAGGCATGGGTTCAGAACAGTATTATGATTCTGATTCCTTTGCTAAATTTCCTATTTCTTGTTGGGCATCTATCCAAGGTTCCGGTTCATCAATCCAAGAAGTTGGTTGCTTCACTGGCCAAGGACTCTAGACTGCGTTGCACCGACCCAGAGCAGCAGAAGCTGTTGCAGGACGTCACCCATGGCATGGCTGCCATGTTGGCTCGCTTGTCTCTGGGTGACACCAGCTTTTTGGTGAATCTGAAGTGCTCAAACTTGGCAAGTCACTCATTGACTGGGATGATTGCATGACTTGGGACCATCAGTTCCGCTGGGAGCTGTCAAGGGTGGGAGCTTGGCTATCCCAAACTCTGATGGCTGATGATCACTTTTCCGCCTTACAGCATCTAAAAATTGCCATGCGGAGCCATTTTGGCGCCATTTTGGAGTATCTATCCCTCATGTTTGGAAGAACCACCAACCAAACAAATTCCAGACACTGAGCCACTACTTCTTTGCCGGAGGAGATGTTCGGCAAGGGCGCGGCAAATGGGATCCTTGGGCGGTAAGCGATGAAAATGTGGATCTAATCAGCCCAAAATGGAATCCACCGATCCCATTGGCATTGCCATGCATTGCCATTTTGGGCTGGTTGCAACCCACCTCGTATTGTTTTAAACATGTTTCAATATTTTTCATAATGTTTTATCATTGGTATTCTTATTGCTACTGTACCATTCGTACTTTTTTTTCTTGATTGCTATCAATACAGTACTATTTTCCAATTCTACTCAACTCAACATGAGAACACCTTAGACCATCTTAGACTTGGCTTATCCAAGAAACGGGTATCGGGTTGGAAATTGGGTACGTCAACATGGATGGCTTGGTACGGAACCATGACAAATTCGGGTTATTGCCAGTTCAGACATAGACTCAAATAGAAGGTACTTCTGCTTGATCAATGTGAATTATTTGGGTCTGGGGTCATCAATACTACGTACTATTATCATCTGTTGTCATTATAGTAACCCCCAAAAAGATAGAAAAGTACATCATCACTATTTTAGATTCAGATTCTTACCCTAGGCTAAACTATCATAGAAGCTTTGCCTGGGAAAATGATCTATAAATGGTGGGTTTTCTACATTACGAGGCACAACTGGAATGCCCTGTTCGAAGCCTATGGCCAGATCAGCAACCCGGAACCTGCGGCGTCTCGGCCACCAGATCTGAATTAAGAGACGCCTCTGAACATATGGGAGTTTATGAGATTTACCCTCTGGTAAGCTAACATAGCTATAGAAAATTGCCATTTATAGTTGAATTACCCATCAAAAATTGTGATTTTCCATAGTTATGTTAGTTTACCAGAGGGTACTGCTTGGGGAAATTGTGCTTCGTAATGGTGAATCATTAATAATAATAATGGATGCTGAATCTGAATGATGCGATATTTACTGGGAGATACCCTCTGGTAGCTCACATAGCTATTGAAAATCACAATGTTTAAAAAGATAAATCATCTATATAAATGGGTCATTGCTATGTAAAAACTACAGGAGGGCGAGTCATGACAATACCATTCACTACAAATCTTGTTGTCCATGAATAGTGCTGCTAGTTTCAAGATTGCTGCTGATAGTGGTAGCAGTAGTATAGCTACTATAATAATGATATAAATATACTTATGATAGTAATTAGTAGTGATGCTGCCAGCAAGATGTTGCCAGCAATAGTAGTAGTACTACTGATGAAATCACAACAAAAGTACAAACTATTACAATATACTACAGTATAGATTCTTCTGAACTTTGTGGTTTTACTGTAATGGCAATTACCCAGGGTTGTGTGAAACCCAATGTTATATGAGTAACCGACAAAATTATGGTACTGTAATACCAGTTTTGTTTTGCTTCGCCTTGGCCTTTCTAAGGCTGCGCAAAAGCTTCATAACCGATAGGGGACGACCCTATACCGATACCCCGTTTGTGATATCTCCGGGAGTATTGAAATCCTCACAACCGATAGGGGACGATCCTAATTTGTGCATGGCATTAAGTTTAACAAAGAAATCAGTCCGCTACTCAGATGTTTAGGTCCTTCTCAAGGTAAACCAACTCTAGGATTTGTAAATGACAAGCCCAGTCGCAGGTTGCCTTTGTCTAAAGATGGTGGATACCGCAATTGGCCATTTCAAATGGGAAAACTGGTGATGTGATAATAAACCATCAAACTTGAGGGTAGCCCATCTGGTATCCCTATCTTCAGACAAAGCCTGGTGGTTCTTGTAGGGTGTGGTGTTTGTTTCTCTCCAGTTGGAATACGGAAACGGACCCAGCGGCTTCGGCGGCTAAGTTGTCGACCGCGTTCCTGTCTTTGGCGGAGAAGTGCGGAAAGATTAAAGAGGTAGGACGCTCATGTTGGGGTATACCTTCCGAACGATCTGTTCAATATTTTTTACTCTCTGGCAAATTAACATAGACCCTGGCAGATAGGGATTGGAAGGTTAGTTTCCTCTAAAAAATAGCTATTCTCAGGGTCTATGTTAATTTAGCAGAGGGTAATGGGGATGTTAGGATGTTTATCATAATCCATGGGAATCGGATGGATGTTCCCCCTAAATTGTCAGAGCCAGATTGGTGACTTCAGAATTGGATGGACACTGGAAAATGACAATGTTTTGCTCAGTTTTGATCCCTTCGACACTGAATGCTGATTGATCGGAGATCACTCGTTGCTGACAGGATGAAAGATTTGGAGATGGAACATGGATGTTTGACATTTCAAGGTACTCGAGCAACGCCAGTAGCACAAGCTGAAACAAAAGCGATGATGTTAAGCTAGACTTGGCTTTGAGGATAGAAAGAACATAGACAAGCTAGAAAGGTCAAGATCCGGAGTGCTGTACATCAGGCAAATTGATGCAACGTGGACATGCTAGTTGTATAGCTTGCAATATCGAGTCTCACCGGGGCGATCCAGGCTGTTCCACACGTATGGATCACCCTGGAACGATCCACACCGGACTTTTGAGTCACACCCATCTACAAAAAACAATATAATATATATATATATACATAATTATATATCTATATATATATATTATATATGCACAATACATAGCACATTCGTCCAAATCTCTTTGAGCGATGATGTCACTCAACCTCTTCCACACTAACATTCTTGAGGAAAAAGTAACGTAGCCTTCGGTAATCTAACATAGCTATGGACTGCTATGGAAAATCACCATCTTCACTAGCTAAATCATCTATAAATGGGCAATTTTCCATAGCTAGGCCAAATTACCAAAGGGTATTTCCATACTTTCTCTTCAGGTCTGCTAGACGACTCCCCCATCTAAAGCTTGGACTTTGCTGGTAGCTACCTGGTGGCTCCTGTGTCGCTGTTCATGTCGCTGGCTGCTTGCTTCCCTATTTTTTGACCCATTGCTGCTGCGTAGGCTCCCCATGTTTTATGTGGAAATAGCACCCAACCATGGATACTGTATTTGGTAGGTGCTTATTCTCCGCGTCTTTTCTTGGCGAGAAGCTAATTATATATATAATATATATAAACACATACGCCGTATAATAGTATAATATACGGTATATGATCTGCCCCCTCCAAATATATAAACACCTTCCGGAACACCTGATCTAGTACCATTTGGTAAGCTATCATGGCTATGGAAAATCATCCATTTGAATGGGTAAATCAACTAATTTAGACCAGTTTCACTACCTATGTTAAATTACTAGAGGGTATTGCATATGCTCATTTTGAGGTCCCGTTTGCGGAGGATTGTCATTAAAGGAAAGGGAGAAAAGCCTGGCAGTTGGACGTTGATGATGTTTCGGAAAATGGGGATTCCCTACAAGCTGCAGGTCAGCTTGCCATTAGGATATCGAATGTGGTCATACTCCATAGGAAAACTGCATACCAATTTGCGGTTTTATTTGTTTTTTTCTACCATATGAAGATTCAGCAAAAGTACGCAATAGTCTTTGGACCCCGGCAGAAGGGTACAGGTCAGGGAACTACTTTCCGACCTTTGACGGTTATCCCCAGAAAGGAATGGTTCACTATTTTAATTTACTCCGCAATGGAAAGGGTTTACTATGGTTTAGGAATCAAATCAGGATTTGACATCAAGAGATATGGAGTTGTAGATGTAGATTTGATGATAAGTACTCGTATAATCATTGAAATATCAATTTGCCTCTGGGGTTGACACTACTGATGCTTACCAGAATGGATCTTCTCCCGCCATGAAGGCCTTTGACGTGTATGCCGAGTTGCGGCGGCGGAAAGAACTGACGGCGCACCGCTTCCAATATGGGTCCAATAGGACAAAAATGGACACACACGCGATGGGATTTTCCTGTATGAATTGGGAGAAAATTCACATCCATACATAGCTAATTTGCTCCCAATTATAAACCATCCCTATGAACATAAATGGGTTGTCACTATCCATCCCAAAATGGTAGTTTTATTACTGTATTTTGTTGATCAGAAAAGAGAACTGCGGGTTGGGTGTTGACTCATACCCCCCGAAAGCTTTTGTTGTGTCTGCGTATTCTGAATACGGGTCGCAAAATGTGGATTGAACTGGACTGAACCAACTAGACAGATGGATTGAATCTAGGATTTGAGGTGGTTTAGGTATCTCGAATCTAAACCCTATACTTCGCAAGCTGTTCAAAACAATGCTAGGTTTACATCCTGGAAACTTGCAAACAAATGGATGGTTTGAGGCTGACAGTAGGAGTACCAGGATTTACTGCACCCAATGGGGAAACCATGTTTAGGGATTCACAATCATGTACGCTTGATTTTCCAATGGGATTTTTTAGCCAACCAGGTTCCAGTACTCGTACCAGCGGGTACCATCCAGCGTGCTTTTTAAATGGAAGAAATACACAATCACAGGTTCAGAAGGCTATAGGTGAAAGGGGAACCATAGCACAATGTTGCTCCAACCTGTTCTGACCATTTCAGGTACCTAAATTAGAGGTAGCTACCATATATAAGGCATATGTAAGGGCTTCGTTTCAGGGGATAGGCCCCCAAAAAATCCCCAACATCTGGATTGATATAGTATAGTGCCTTTATTTTAGGGTCCCGAAATTCCGATTGATACTATGGGTAAATGATGGTCTGGAGGGAGGAAATGGGTGATGTTACCACAATCCAGGCCCGAATGTACACCCATATGATCCGGATTGCGGGTCGGGTGCATTCCGCCATGGCGCATGCCATGTCCCTCGGTTTATCGATGGTCGGATGGGGTCGGATGTGAAGTTGGGTCTTGAGATATCCTAAGTTCTACTGATTGGAGTTTAAGCTGATGGTGTATGATCAACATCATGAATTCGAAATCTATTTTGGCAGTTCTTCAAATATGTTGAGAACATATTGAGATTCTTGCGTACTATGGAACCAGAACACTTCACCCTAATCTCTGAGCTGGAGGCTGAGAATCTAAGAAGAAAATGATCTGAACCCAGCAACCAATTTGCTTTTGGGCAATCAATAGCACGTTTCAAATCGATGTTGGACCCCCTCCAAGACTTGCATCCAATAACCAAGATCTTGTGACCTAGTTGCTCCATCCACCAAACATCCAACTGGAAAAAAATCACCAAATTCTGGCGCGCCAAGTTCCATTGCTTCATGACAGCAATTGGCCTAAACAATTCACCAAAATTAATCTTTGTTGTTTTATGTTGTTTTGCAACGTGAAACCAACTGGCTACTATAAGGTCCATCAGCCAATCCATTCCATTTGGGGATGGGGTGGCAGCCTGACCAAACATAAATCCCTGAATGGCTTTGAAGAGATGCGGTTGAAACATGTTGAAACCCAAGCACTTCGGGGTAGCAACCCGTCGTCACTTTCCTGTGTCCCAACAAAACCAGCATCCAGCTGTTGGAGATGAAACGCCAGTTATGCTGGTTATTTGCCAATAGAAAAGCCCATGGACCATACTGTAAAAACATGGTAAAAACAAGTAAAAACCCGTTTCCGGCTTGAATTTTCCAAACAACACCCATCAAACCAGGCAATTTTGGGAGGAAACAAAAAACTCGCCAGTTTCGTCGAAATTCTTCCAACAAGTTGGCCAGTTTCCAGTGGAATGCAGGTTGGCTGATATGAAAGTTTCTCATCTGGATCCCAACCCGCCAAACTACTTGGCGCTGCTGGAGACTGGATCAGACTGGATCTGGGGCGAAGTGGTGCCACGATGTGATTGGATCTTTTGGGGAAAAACATGGATGTTCAGGAATTTTATGGATATTGTTTGGATAGATCTAGCCAAGAAAAACGGGTGATTGGTTGAAAATTGATGGGTATAGGTATAGTATGGTATAATATATCTGGCCAAAAGAAGACTGAATCACCCCAACATCTACAAAGCATGGTCTCATTCTTGACGGATAGGGCCGGGCATAAACTGTACCAACTGTGAAATTTGGAGTCATCAAGCATAGATGCGAGCACTGGGCCGGTGGACGAGGTGGTCGAGGGTCCTGGGAGCCCAGGAGATCTACAAAAAAGAGAAAGACACTGCAGGCCGTGATGGCTATCGATTTGAGCAATCTCCAGAGCTGCTCTCCGCTTATGAGGTTGATTCTCGTACAAGGACATAGAAGGATCGACGTAGCAAACTAAATTGTGGTCAGTTAAGCGGTCAGACAAGTATTCCAGTCCAAGAACAGGGAATCCGTATCTTAGCCAGCCGGTATATTCAGTTTGCAGCTGGTCACCTTAAATGGTCCTTTACTTTATATCTTTGCAGGGATTCAATGTACATATTATGTATCATTGTACTATCGTATAGATTAGATCACATTACATTACATATATTACATGACATTATCATACTACAGCTGTATACACAATGTTTTTTAACTGCATGTATATAATTGTATATTATATATATATATACAATATATATATATATATGATACTCAAAATAGAAATACATGGGGTACAACACCAGGCTTGGGCCATTCGGCGTTGTCCAGGGGCCAGAACTTTGTGGCAGCAAATGCGACAAGACGCAGTTCCAGGTTCAGAGGTCCGGGCGACGTGAAACGGTCGGGGATTCGGTGTCCAACTTTCCCAGGGGAAATCCACTACTTAGGGAATCCATAGTTTTTTTTTGGGGGGAGGGTGGGTCCCTTAAGAAAAATCCGATATCATCCAGATTTTAATTACTTGGACTGAGATATCCGTTTTGTTTCTGAGACCTACAGCACATTTTAGTTATATACGCATACAAATTCACGGTTTAGTTGCGGGTGAATCTCCACTCTTTCTGTTGGTGTATGTAGATTTGTTGATTATATGAGTCCTCATGAGTCCTCAATTCTATTAGTCACATATCATCATCTTAGCTACTTGCTTCCCAACGGTTGTTGGTCAAATCCCAAAGTTGGTTGGCTAAATCTAGGGTTTTGCTGGTTGAGTCCCCCATGGAGTTCTCCCATAGGCTCCATGGTTTTCTTTCACATCTACCAACATGTACCTGCAAACTGGCCCAAATGTCGGTAAATATTCCAGTCAGAGATATTTAGGAATATTTAAATCCATCATTTTCTTGTTGTCACCAAGGTGATGCTGTGTTCCGTGATGTCGGTCATTGCAAAGTCCGGGGACGTGGCAGGAGCCGAGGCATCTGATCCCCCAAGGATTTACATTCCATATCGCTGTGTTTTTTCGGGTAGTCTCGAAGACAAATCATATGTTCATTGGGGAGCAAATATCATGTTCTTGCTTCATCGTTTTTCGATGTTTGGGGTGCTCTTCAGTAATGATATACGAAATCCATGTGGAAGTCAACGGGTTTCGCGCTTGGAAAATGATCTACGTTCATGGTGGGTTTTCCATACATTTCTGTATGTTTCTGTTGTATCCCCAAAATTTTGTTGGCATTGGACCCATGAACGCACCTGGACATGTTGCAGGCATTGTTGCTGGAGGCAGACTGCCCCATCATCACTGCGCACTTCAACTGTTGCCTAGATGCTTGCCACGTCGCAGGTGGGATAGAATGGGATGGATGGGAGAGGATGTGGTGAAATGGACAATCCAAGACAATCCATATAGATCTATGATCTTTCTGAAGATATTCACCCAGGATCACCCAGGTGCCCGGTCATTGTTCTGATCTGGATTGAAAGGACAGTGCGGCAGAAAGCAAAGAACATGTATTTTTCAGATCTGGATGTAATCGCAGTGTGTGAAGAGAAGGAATGCCTCGCGCGACCATTTTTTCAAACATTTACATTAAAGACCCCTGACTCTGCCAAAATGCTGGCAACAGGTGATGCTGATTCAGCATTTCGATGCTTGGGGCAAGTTAAGTGCTGCTTGATGCTGCTTTTGTGGGACAGTGTTTACACTCCCTCACTTCTAGTTTCTGCTATTTCAATAGGCACAAAAACCAGGTATCTCCTTGGATCTTCGTTCCGGTGCTTGCCATCTGCCATTTGACCAGCATCTGACCAGGATTGACCAGGGCTGTGTTGTTTCGTGTCTGAGGAATTCTGGAGGAGATGAAAGCGGCCAACTGTTCTCCGGATGTGATTTCCTACAACTCTGCCTTGGGTGCCATCGATCGCGCCAAAGGGGGGAAGGAAGAGCGGGACACCTGGCGATCTGTTTTTAAAAACGAAAGATGGGACAGGACGGGACCGGATGCAGGGGTGTTTTGGCAATAAATTCTGGATTTGTAGTGATATGTAATGATGTATACGTATATATGATAATGATCCATCATATGTATATGTATGTATTATTATATATAATTATATATACGTGTAGTATATGGATGATTATATTATATGTGAGGATGGATCTGTTGTACATATGGGTATACCACACTACATCCCACCAAATATGCTCGTCATAGAATGGTTAGATCTATCCCCCCCGGTTTTTCATACAACCAGATACCGTTTGGCTCGGCATGGGTCGGCTGACTTAGGATAGACTTCTCCAAGACATGGAGAAGAATGAGGCAGGACAGCGGGACGAGAAGTAAACCTCTCTGATGAATTGAGCCATTAGAATGTCCCTTGTTGATCGGTTATTATAGGGAGTTCTACTACCTGGGCTATCGGGGATTATCATGGTCTACATTAAGGAAACCTATTAACCAACAAATTATATCGTACTCATGAGTATTTCATGAGATGGGAAAACTGG
This sequence comes from Symbiodinium sp. clade C Y103, assembly GCA_003297045.1. NCBI lineage: Eukaryota > Dinophyceae > Suessiales > Symbiodiniaceae > Cladocopium > Cladocopium sp. clade C. The sequence goes on from BGPT01000192.1 coordinate 214,209, forward strand.
TATTTTTAATGGCTCAATTCATTCGGATTGGGGATATTAAGGGAGATTGAACCATTCGGTGGGGAGATGTAGCAACCATTTGAGGGGGATGCAGCAGGGACAACGGATGATAATGGTATCTATTATATATATATATATATTTTTATTATATGTATATACTGCATATATGTATGCATCCACATATTGAGGTAGGTTCAAAACTCTGGTAGACCACTTTAGTAGGGAGTGCTCACTTGGTGTTTGGACAGTCCACGAAACACTGTGTAGCGATAGGCCCGGCTGAAAGAGATACCTATGATTGTGCACAATGTCCACATCTGAAGCCAATTTACATTAGGTTGCGTACATGCAAGAGGCGAAATGCGCTATACTGCTATACCCCTAGCGATACCTTGTAATTAACCCATTTGTTCAAAAAGTAGACCCAGGCCACATATAGTCAGACATATAGTACCTTTCATCCTTTCCTTTCCTTTCCTTTCCTTTCCTCTCCTCTCCTCTTCCTTTCCTCTTCCGGAATGACAGGCGCTGCTTCCTGTTCCTTCCTCTTTTTTTTCTCCTTTTTTTTTACTTTCTTTTTTCATCTTTTCTCTTTCCTTCTCTCTTCTTTCCTCTTTCCTCGTCCTTTCCTTCTCCTTTCCTCTTCCTCTCTTCTTCCTTTCCCCTTTCTTTCCTCTTTCCTCGTCCTTTCCTTCTCCTTTCCTCTTCCTCTCTTCTTCCTTTTCTTCCTTTCCTTTTTCTTTCCTTATTCATCTCTTTGTTTCAATGGTTTTCAGCAAAGACCTCCTCAACTGTGTGCGAAAAATGATTCGATCCCATTCGATCCCTACATTTGGCAAAGTGATTTTTTGACTTTTCCCTCCAGAATGGAGATTTATTGGAAAATGTGCAAACACCATGATTTCCGGTGAAAAGACGTAGCTTAAATTCAACTCGCCAATTCCAGGAAAGCTTTTTTTGGAGGTTGAGCCGCCAGCCCCGAAGTCAGGTTCAGCCCAATGAACTCTTCATGGAAAGACACATCGCTTGTGTCCTCCGCATTCCCCAGCAGGCACTGACCAATAAACTGGGGGATTTGATGGGAAAAAAATGCTGGGTTGTAGGGGTATAATCAGATTTCATAGGACTTAATAGGATTTTATCATTTTCATTCATTTTCCAGTTCCACATTATGAACAATTGGTCCCAAATGACGGGCCAACTGGGGTAACTGTGCTGATCTTCCCACCTTAGAAGCATTCCTCAGATTGACATGTCCTTTTCTTAGGTGTCTTCAGTGGGAAAAACATGTACATACTGGTATGAAAGTCAATACTGTGTATACGCCTCCGTTTGGTTGGTTGATGATCTTTTTGGCACTATGCATGGCCATAGGTGCCATTTCTTCGCATGTTTTTTTTAGAGGAACATATCACCCACGAAATGGGGGCAACAAATCACCACTGAGCAAAGTTTCGTAGGAAACGACTCTGCCAGGGTGTCAAGTTGACGTCGGAGTTGATTCAAAATCTGCCAGAGGAGGTGACACGGGCGGGGAGCCACAAAAAGCAGTGGGGATTGTATGACCAGCCATAGATTTTTTGACGGATTCCCGAAAAGCGATGGGATGATGAAGGAGCCGCTGAAGATTTGTTGTTTTCGGAGATTTAAAAGACCAAGCAAGTACTGCAGTATTCAGTTTTCGTTGTGGACAACTATGGAAACAGGTTTTTGGGTTGTCCCATTCATGGGGTTGGAAGAGTCCGGGTTGAAAAAATGACACCGCGCCCAACGAAACCCACCGGGAGGTCGACAGAGTATACTATGGTTTGGTAGTTCACTGGTTCATGCTTTTGCCATCTTTTTGCCAGGTTTTCATTGGAACATACTGGTATTAATGCAAATGATATTCACTGCAGTATAAAAGACAATAAGGAAATACACGGACCTGTTTTGTGGATGGCACGTTGGATTGGGCCGGCCATATTGAACAGTTGCAATCCGTACACAAAGCTCATGATTTTGATCTGATAGCCAAACAGAAACCATGACACAACGGCATGACTAAAACTAAGTGTGTTTGGGGACAGGATATGCCTGGACACGGACTAATTATCAGTCACTCCATGGGCAAGTGTTTTTTATCCAGGAATCCAGAATGAAAATTCTTTGTTGAAAAACACATATAGTCGTTGCGCGCCTCTTGGCTGGTTCATTTTGGCATATTTTGGCTTTGTTTTCATTTTCCATCCCTACTCATATGTGTCAAACGTTCATCCGTTTGAGGACAATCACTAGTTGCTAATTCATAACTGTTTGGCTAATGTGGGAAACCCAATACTAAACCATCCCCAAAATCACCACAAAGGGGTGCTATAAACCATCCCAAATGGTAGGTTTATTGTCGCCTATACATTGATTTTCTTCATTGTCCATCCAGAGTTTTCCAATTATCCATTATATTCATCCATTGTTGTTGTTTCTACCCAAATCATTAACCATTCTCACCATTACTAACCAATATGTTCCATCCTTCTTGGCTAATTCACGGAAGAAGCTGCGAAGCTGCTTCGCATGTCGGCTGTTGCAGGCGCAAAACGAAGCCAGAGAAGTCCTGCGGCAAATGGATGCAGCTAATCTGCGATACACCAGGTTGCTGAGAGAAGTGCCCCTTGGTGCAAGAATAAAAAGTTCGGAACGCAATAGGATATAATTATAGGATCCACCATTCCACTTTTACCATTTTTATGTGACATAGACCATCAACATATTACATTATTTCAGAATGCTGCTTGTCTTGTTTCCTGGTTGGTGTGATGATGTGGAAGATCGACTCCATAGTAAGTTGAAACATTAAACGAAACCTACCAACCAGCATTCATTGCATGTATCTTCATGATTGCCTGTATTTATGTGTTATTGATCACACAATTTCCCAAGGAGAGATAGGGTTTCTTCTGGTGGGTATCTAATATCATTAGGAAGGTATAGCCTACTAATCTGAGTTGGTAAGTCCCTGATTTGTAGGGTTCTTTGCTTATCCGATAACCCCCCCTATATCGATAAATGATGTGGGTGGAAATCATGGCGTTCCTCTAGTGGTGGAATGTAGTGGATTTTGTTGATGGATCCGGGGCTCTCATAAAGGGGCTACAAATCAGCCCTGGATGGGATTGTACATGACCAAAAATGAATTGTCAACAGGTGTCAATAGAAATCCATGGAAATCCCATAATGTTTCCAATATATGATTCAAAAACTTCGATGGTTCCCGATATGATTCTAAGGTTTTCCATATTCGAAACAAACAAATCCACATTTTCCATATGATTCCATTGAATCTCCCAGGAAGAAACTGCTGGTCCCGGGGGTGCCTATGTATCGCGGGGTGCCACTGAAAGACTGGGTGAAGGTCAGGAGAAAAGATGACGACGCTGGGTGGCAGTTGCAAGGCAAAAATAGATACCACATGATACCACAATGAATGATACTGTGGTGAGCACAATAATAAACCCTCAATGTCACTGTACTATAAACTATAAATGGTAAACATCATCCCTAAATGATAGCTGATAGGTGGCAGTTTATGGCATTTAGAGGGGCTTGTAGACGTTGTAGAGGGATAGAGTTTGAATTATCACGACCAAAATTGGTTGATAGTTGCAGTTCCCATTCCCCCAACTGATGACCCTGCCATGAGCAAGACTACTTTCCGGTCTGTATTTGTTGGGGGGATGGTTAAAAAATTTGGAAAACTTCACCGGTGGGACATCCATAAGCCATCCTCAAGTGGTGTAGTCCCCATCCCCAATTGGAGGTTGATTGCGGTAAGTTTCCCACAGGATACTTTCTAGAAATCCATGGTCGGCAAGTGGATATGAAAAACATATAAACATATATAAGCTATCCCTCCATGCATTGTGAATCCTACCGAGAATAGCCATCTCGGTGGCAAGAAGTTTGGCAACTCCATTCGGTCCATTAAGTATGGGGAAACCAACTAGATGAATGGTAGGTGAAGGGGCCAAGTGTTGGACCATAAATGAGGGTGGTATTCAAGATCAGCCAGTTGATGGGCGTTTTCTCGGGTAGCTTTTGAGGCAAAGAAGAGTCATGAACAATATCCCGTTTTCCCATCCCATTTTATGGTTGATTAATGTATAGGTATCCCTATTATGGATTATTATGGGCTATCATGGTCCCCAAGAAGGTAGTGCAACCGCCTGTAAATAATAAGACACTATTTCGGTATGTTTCATGGCTCATTGGTCAAACTCAGTTTGAGTGGCTTAGTAGCGTATTGCAACATATTTTGAGTCCACAATTTCAATGTGTTCGTAACCGATTGTGTACAACCCAATATACTGGTAGCGGTCACTTCTTTACCCCAATCAGAAGTTCATTGCAACTTGGTAAAACCCACACGAACAAAGTTGTAAACATGTTCGCTGGACCAACTGAGTACAATGTTAAAGTCTTCATCCCACAACCACAAATTCTATATAATTCTAGACAGTAGATCCAGGGTTTTCGTATGAGGCTGGATCCATGATAGAGATGCTTGGCTGAAATTGGTCTACGTTTGTTGAAAACCCCGGTTGGCTGATGATGAATTCGGGGATTATCCTACCTAACCACTGATTCTAGGGACATATCACAATCCATGAACGGGGAATCGCTACAAACCGGTCAACCCTGGATGGATCAATGGTGGAACTGCTAAACCATGCGCAATTTGTGGGTTTATTAGTAGGGTGTACTGTATACCGTAGACGAATACCACTACTTGGGGATGATTTGGGCTAGCTTGCACCCAAGTGGTTTTCAGCAATAGTTTGGGGTGGTTTATATGATGCACCGTTCCATCGTTCTACTGTTGGACTTAACTCAGCTTGGACTTATCCAGCTCTAAGAGTTGGTCACTTCAATTGGGAGTTTTAGAGTTGAAATATCACAAGGTGGTGCGCCCCAGTTGTGTCAGTTGGACTATCAGTTGGATAGTAAACCTGTCTAACTATACTGAAGACGATATATTTGCCAGAAACCCAACACTTCACATGCCTGTGAATCGCCAATTCAGTGAAGTACTGGGCTCCACCTTGCACCTCAGCATGTTCAATCAATGTTTTTGCCAACTGGGGGTGCAAAAGAAAATGGGCTCCAATCCCCCAAACATGTTCAATTTCAGGGAAATTGATGATTTATCATGATTAATCATCATATTTGATGGTCATTTTTTCGGGTTTTCCCATGTTTTCCCCGAACTGGTGGGACCCCCAGGTGTCGCCACCGAGGTATTTCTGGGATCGCGGAACTGGCCGGACCCAATGGGAACATCCCGAGTGTCAGGTCAGTGAGACCGTCGCCGTGTGAAAAAAGCATCCCGGACCGCTGCTGTGGTACCTGGCTGCGACAAACCTATACCATTTGGGATGGTGGAAATACATGTTTATAGCATTCATTTCTGGTGATGACTTGGGGATGGTTCATTATTGGGTTTGCCACAATATAGAAAATGGCCCATGGAAATCGATGATTTAGCCATTCAAGATTGGTGATCTTCCAGTATAAAAAAAGGCTGGCTGGAAAATCCCCGAACTCAGTGGAGGTTTTAAGTGGGAAAATCATCAAGAAAACTTTGGATTTTCCAGCAAGCAGGGTAATCTGGAGTCTCAGGGTGTGTGAAGTCGTGATTCAAAAACGGTTGAGTTGTTCAACTTAACCTTTGCAAAGTTGGCATGGCAATGGAAAAAGAAAACACCATGGAAAAATGAATGGGAATCATATGTGAAATCCCTAAATCAATATGAATATGAATCAATGGTTACCTTCTGATAAACGTTTACATAACTATGGAAAATCACCATTTTAATAGGACAATCAACTATAGATGGGCCATTTTCCATAGCTGTGTTAGTTTACCGGAGGGTAAATCCCATGCAAGATCATGAAACCTTCCCATTCACCTCGATCATCGATAGATGGGTGACCATTGTTAGGGTAAACTGCTGCTGGATCAGCTTCGTTGCAGCCACTGGTGACGTCCGTGTTGGCTATGGCCACTGAATAACAGTTAATAAAGGTAAACCAGCAAAAATTGATAGAAACATATAGAAACGTCGTAATTTACCATAATTTACCACTATTTCTTCTTGTCAGATTTTACTTTTCTATCTTTTAAAGTGTGACCATAGACCGACTGCTGATCAAGTGGTAGTGACAGTGGAAAGAAAGAGACCCTGTTGGATTGTCTCATTGGACAGACATTTTAAGGTCCGGCAGTCAACTTATCACCGACTGTATCTAAAACATCATTTCTTCAATATGTGTTTTTGGTCTACACATGTCTACACATAGACAAGAACTCACAGAAGTGTATCTTAAAGATGAGGATTTAGCACAATTGATGGCCAGCAAAAAAACAGCGCCAGGTGATGCTTCCGGCTGTTCGGGGGCCCAAGGACTTGGGTTTGGCTAGAAATTGGGGAATTTATTACCCACCTTCTGGCCATTTTCATGAGGAAATGCTGATAATGATAAGGAGGATTTTGGGGGTGCCCCATTCTTAGACAAACCCAGGTGGTGTATGAATGATTTTGGAATCATTCATGAGCATTTTTCTAGCAAAAAAGAGGGAAGATATGTGGCAATGGTTTGGATGTAACGAACATGATCAAGTGATTTTAACACCCAAAGTGGGGAAAACTAACAATACAATGGGGATATCAGAGGATATACAACAAATAGACCTGGTGATATGGTTGGTTGATTTCAAAGATTGTTCAACTCTATTTGGGATGCTGATCAGGGTGCACCAATCTAGTAGGATATTCACATATGTCGAATCTGCCAAACATCATGTTCACTACATTACATAATTTGGAAACATGAAGATGTATTACTACTGTATATCCCGCTATTCATCATAAAAAGTTTGATTTTCCATGCATTTTCAAGGCGAAGACACCATTTTTTCCCATCAAATGCCTCAGGCGTTTGACGCCTTGCGCCCGAAGCATGTCGCGGAGGTTTCCATGGCCTTGGGGCGTCCCGGTTCTGAGGCGCAACTGGGGGTTTTCTGATGGGGAATCCCCAATTCACTGGATTGGTTGAGGGGAAAATCTACAGGAAACTATGGGTTTTTCCCATGAAATTGATCGGGGTTTCCTGTAAAATTTCCCTTCAACCAGTCCAGTGACCAATAGCTGGATGGTTTATGTTTTTTTTTTGAAATCCAAGAATAGGTTGGATGATTCAGGGGTACTTTCATAGATTGACATAAATTGGAAACCCCTGAAGAAAATTTGCTGAAGGTGACTTTTTGTTCATTTTCCCTTACGGTGGGGCAACCTTTTGAGGAATGCACTGGGTATATTCTTAGTGTTTTGGTGGCTCTGAAGCAAATCCAAGTACTCTGGTGATATTGGGAGATCTTTACCCTCCCGTAATGAAACACAGCAATAGAAATCCTCGAACTAAATGGAGGTTTTTAGGGCCACCGTGGGAATTGTCCATGCATGATATTAGTTATTACCATTATACACTTCTAGTAGGATCAACCTGCCTCACCTTGTACAATAAAAAATCTGGTAAATCTTGGGGACGGGATCAAGAATTTCTTCCCATGCGCCAAAAATAGCTGTGTAGCTGCCTCGCTTCTTTTCAAAGGTGTGCATGCAGTACCAGGCCCCACGCCATGGGCGGAGATGATTTCGGTGGCATTGGAATGGGATCAAACTACAAAACCGCTCAAATTATCTAAAATGTTGTTTGAATAATTAATAGGAATAGCATGTACCGTGATGGCAATCTATCATGTTATCTATATAAAGTTACTAGCAATGGGATGTTTGCATATGTTTGAATATGTTTCATGATTTTGTGGGATATGAGTCATATGAGTTTGGTTGAGGATCTGAGCTATTTACGTTAGGAAATAGGTAGATGAGATTGCAAATCTAGTTCTTGGTGTTCATTCTCCAGGCGTGTTTGAAGCCAGCAACCCACCATTTGATTATTTTTGAAACTCAATTATTTCATGTCGATGGCTTAGGCTTAGATGATTGGGGTATGGTACGGGCCACTAATTTACAGGACCAGTCCAGTGGCTGAGGGAAATGCATCCCTTGGATGCTGTACGCAACCCTGGTAGGCATACCCACAACCCAGCAATCCAGCAAAAGCCTCATGATTCCCCCAAGATAAGCCATGTTGTCAGATGGATTCGCGCAACGCAACCAGCATGGCCTCTATTATCACGTGCCTGGTTTGCAGTCGTTGGGCAGTTGAATGAAGCGAAACTGGAGATATCAACTTTTTTTTGCTATACTGTACCTGGTTTATTGGGAATATACCCTCCGAAAATCAAGGCCGTGGCATTGAAAATCCCGAACTAAATGGAGGTTAGTAGCTGGGTAAATCATATACATCCGGGATTTTCCATCGACATGTTTGATGACGGGACGGTCATGGGGATCTAATGGTGGATATTAGATGATATCATTATATATACACTGGATTCTCACGGGATATATATATATACATACTTGGATGTTGATGGCAATCAAACAATCGGCACCTAGGACTGACTAAACTGCAAGATGAATTTTTGATGTTTTTCTTTCTTGCAGGTTACACGTTTTGAGAGAACCCGATTCAACCCGGGGTGGATGGTATATTCGCATCCCCAGCACGACCGCTTAGGTGTGCGGTAATGATTGCCCGGCAGGAGCCAAGGCAGCTCGGGTGGTGTGAGCCCTGGGAGTTGCAGGCTGATTGGTCAAGTTCATTCATCAAAACCATGCCATTTTCAAAACTTATCCAATCACTTGACCTATACCAAGAGTATCCAATAGTATCCAATAGTCTCCAATAGTTCTGATTGTTCTATATATAAATTAGTCTATGAGAGTCTACGGTCTACGGACACTGGTGATACTGGATTCCCATCTTGCCGGAGTGGCCGTGGCCGTGGCGGCAGCTCTCTTGAATTGCCATCCACAAGGGACGACCTCAGAGGACGATCATATAATGACTTGAGCCACAAAGTGGTTTGACATGGATTGACTATGTTTTTGACTTACCCTCTGGTAAACTAACATAGCTATGGAAACACCATTCTTAATCGGAAAATCCACTAAAAATCACCATTTTCAATGGCTATGTTAGTTTACCGGAGGGTAGGGCAGGTGAATAGTTCTGATTTGCCCAGATCAGAGAGTTGGTAGAGTAGGGCATCTCCTATCGTGGAGCCGTGGAGCGGCCATGACGGCCCAGCATTGGTTGATGATTGGACTGGTGCTTTAATGGGGGAATGGGGGAATGATCTATCATGATTGACACTCATCCCATGTCCAATTCCCTACTAAGCACCAGTAAGAGAACCAGTCAGAAAGGGAAAATGATGTGCGACAGACCAATGTTGACCATGTTGACCTTCAATGTTTTGACCCCAGAGCCTGTTGGGGATTTGCTATCGATGTGGGTCAAAGTTATCCAGCTCTGGTACTGTAACATGATGAATATAGCTACGGAAATCACCATGTTTCAAAACGGTAAATCATCGAACTCAATGGGCCATGTTCATTCACAAGCTGCAATTAATGGGCGGGCAATAGAAATCACGTGGTTCTTTGGTGATTTCTTAAAATGGGGTTTCGAGACTAAAATTGGTCATCCATGACTTGGATGATTTTGGGTACCCCCCATGACTTAGGAACCCTCCTTTTGATGGGTTGTGGGTCCCAAAAAAACCCATGATGGAATGAGCTTCAGGGCCCCTGCGCACCTTTGGGAAGTGGACTGGCAGGCCTCATCGGGTTTTTGGAGGGGGGGCCAAGCAACATACGACTGGATGCGCATCCGAAATTAGGAAGTGTGCCTAATTCATATGAATGTAGAACATATAACTTATATATATATATATATAATATATATATATATATATATATGATATATATATATACCTTTGGATATGTACGGACATGCCATGTATATCCATGTATAACTGGGGTAAACTCTGGTCATTACCCACTTACCGGGACGCAACTGCAAGTAGACAAGTTTGGGTCTGTTTCTGAGGTCCCCATTTTGAAGATACACTCCACACAGCGCCTTTTCACAGCGCCTTTTCATGGTGGAGACCAAGAGGTGGCATCTTTGACTGCGTCCCCAGCTTCTGAAGTGGTTTCACCAGATTATTTTGTTACATGAGAATGAGATGCATGTAAAGAAATTAAAGAAACATCAAATGAATCCCAAATTGCTTATATTATATATATATCATTTATATATGACTTGTGGTCAAAATGGTTGAGGACCGCTGTAGTATTGCAGAAGCACTCTTGTCAGAGATGTGGATGAAACACTGTAATGCGATAGGCTCCCCCAAAAAACCGATAGCCAATCAATGATATGTATATATATATATATATTATGTATATATATATATATTATATTACAGTATTAATTAAATATATGCATATCCCATTTCATTTTCAAGAATATGGTCCCCATATTTTCAGACCAAAACGCTTGTTTTTGGAGACATCCATGGGACGTCAAAACGTGGCCCTCAGCGCCAGCATGCCTTGGGGAAGGAATTGGAACCACCTGAGGTGTGGAGCGTGGATCCGGTCGTTCCGTTGAGCATTGGGTTGGTTTCAGGGAAGATGTAGAGGAAACCCCGAGCAATTTGATGGTAAAAACCATGGTTTCCTGTAGATTTTCCCTTTCATCAAGCCATTGAATCATTCAATAGCCTCTGGTAATCATGGCCGTGGCTGGCTGGAAAATCTTCTGTAAGTGGAGGTTTATAGCTGACAATTATCTATACATGATTTGCAGTATACATGGTGGATTTTCCATTGCCATGTTTGATTACCAGAGGGTATTTGGGGATGGGTATCATTATTTTGGGGATTCAACATACCTTAAGCAGCAATTTTGGGGTTCCTACTAGGGTACATGGCCATTTCATAGTTGTAACATGAATATTCGTATGACATTGTCCAATGAAATTTTCCTCACATTGATGTTAGGTTGAAAATCTGAGTGAAACGACTAATATTACTAAATGCAATAATACACCAGCCATAGTTTGCTGGTTTATACCACCCGTTTACCTAGTTTTACATCTCATATGGATAAACACATAGATAAATCATTTAAAAATCAGATGGATACATTCAAATATTTTTACATCCATATTTATCTAGAGACATATGTAAAACACAGAAAATCCATGATAGAATTTACATCATCTATATTTATCATATTCATTATCTGAGATGTATGGATAGAGATAGATGATAGATGTATTTCTCGCTAATTCTGAGACAAATCATGTTCTATAATCTATTCATCAGGATTTATCCAAATTTATTATCCAAATTTATTTTTGATGGCAGCATAGCATGCCCAATGAATATATGTATGTGTATATATATATATATGATATGTGTACATATGTACACTATGTACACACACACACATGTAGCACACACACACATGTAGCACATTACATACATACGCGCGTTGACAGATTATGACATTATATATATATATATTATATGCGTACATTGGATGTCGAGCTTCACGCCTGTGAAAAACATGATCGTAGATCATCATGGTCATGGATGCCAGATGAGCAGATTTGCCCATTGAAAATCAGACCACTTCTGCAACGCAACGAGTCCAGGCCTTTGTACAAAAACTGAAGGAGACGGCACTGCTGCTTGGCTTTTTGGGTGACGTGCAACCACCGTCTCACAAAACACTTCGCTATGTTTCGAAGATTTCTTTACCTGTCCAGGCTCTTATTTTGGAATGATATTCCAAACTGACAACAGTACATGATACTATATTAAAACATATTAAAACTATATGATCCTTTCAGATATATTTAAACCATCAATGAGATTCAGCTTGAAACAGGATCACCAATATTATCATTGATGGTTTCAATATTGTTGGATAGTTATTAGCTGAAGATGATTATAACGATCATTTTCAGATAATCTTGAAACTATATGATCTTTTCAGATATTGGTAAATTAAGATAGCTATGGAAAATCACCATTTCCAAAGGTAAATCATCTTTAAGTGGGTAATTTTCCATAACCATATATAGATTTACCCTCTGGTTATTTAACATAGCCATGGAAAATGGCTAATTTTTGGATGATTTTCCCAGTAAAACCTCCATTTATAGGGGGATTTTCCATGGCTATGTTAAATAACCAGATGGTACTATAGATTTACTATATTTGCTGGTGGGTAATATTGAAACCATCACATCTTTTCGGTTCCACTGTCCATCACCTGGCAGGCTGATGGCCCAAGGAGGCGCCGTCTCCGCGGAGATGTGCCGCGGCCTCTGGCGAGAGATGAATCGACTGCCGCAAGTATGGCAGCTGGACTCCCAAGGGGGTGCGGCAATGGAAAACTCACTGTTGATGGAGGATTTTCCCATGAAAAGCCTTCGTTTATGGAGGATTTTCCCATGAAAACCTGTCATTTAGAGATGATTTTCCCATGAAATTGTCCCATGAGGTTGAGATCTATCCCAAACAGATTTGACCAAGACATGCGCAAACCATGGAGCCCAGGGCCGCAGAGTCATCTTTGCAAGCACAAGATTTGGGTTTGGAAGCTCAGACTCTGTGGATCTTGAAGATCTTGAAGAACTGGCGATGTGATGATCAAGTAAAGAAAAAACACATCAACATTGGTGATGAAACATGGATATATAGTCTGAATGATCATCTACTATTAGAGGACTAGAACTTGGAGTTGGGTAGAAGTTGAAATCCCAAGCATGACTATATGCAAATGTACAGATACACCCAGTGCATCCCAGTCCATCATAAATCAACTGTAGCCCTGCAAGACCTCTTGCCGGACTTCAGAAGTTTGAATCAGGTCCTTCGTTGTGTTTTTCAGCGCATGTTTTCGTGTACACATATAATTTTACCTGTCTATATAATTCTATATATAACAATATCTAACTAAGAAAAGACAAGAAAGTTGGAATCCAGGAATTTGTGATGTAACAACTACCTACCTAGTACAGTACTACCTACTGCTGAGAAAAGGTGCACGTTGTTTTGCTGGGTGTCCTATGATACATTTGTTCCTGTTTCTATGTGACCATCAAGTCATGATTTGTCAAACATCCAATAACTGCGAGGATATCAAAACAAATTTCAGACAAACCCATACATGGAGGGCCCCCCTAGATAGGCAAGTTGGTTGGTTAGCTCAGTTTACGACGAGATTTTGGCTAGATATGTCTACAGTTGGCTGTAATGGGTTGCCAAAGCTGGTTTCCGAGAACTCACTTCAATGGAGGTTTCCTACGTCATGGGGGTTACCCCCAAATCACCCGAGCCCGTGGTCCCTAGTTGAGTATTGAAACCTATAGTTTTTGGGATCTTCCATTACCCCCAAATCATATCCTTCATTCATGGTGTATCAGAGGTCGCCAATCTCCTGAGCTGGCTGGACTGGAAAAGTTGGGCTTCTCAGAAATTCCAGGTAGAAATGGATTGACAAATTATGTATAGGTGGGGATTAACTGGGGAGGGGGGGGCATGCTTTGATATTTCCTATTTTGGATGGAGAGTTGTAACTGTTTAAAGGTACTCGTAAGATGAAAAAAGTAAGTACCATCAGCCATATGGGGATATCAAGGGGATATATATATATATAGACTATAGAGACATGTAGTAACCAACAATATACGACATTTCGGGTATGGGTACCGGACAAACTCAGAATATTTCTTGATAAAGAGTTACATGCAGGATGAAGAAGTACATAGAATGTATGATTGCACATGAAATAATTCCATTTCAGTTCTGTTTCAAACCTGCATCAAACAATGAGACCCCGCGAAACACATGCTTATGGTCTGCTGAATTCAGGGGCGGCGACTAGATGTAAGCAGATGTGGGTACCTGGTGGTTGTTCCATTTAGGAAAAACAGGGGGTGAACAGGCACCCTGACATTTCCCTTATCAGCGCCAATTTTGATGGATGTTTGGTGTTCCTTATTTTGGAGAGCACCGGTCCCAGATCATGGATGATCAGCTCTTTTTCCCCAAACAGTGTGGCCACACTGAGGGGTTCTTACCGTCAGAGTTAAGGCTCGGTTTTCATTCGAGGTGGTCTCCAGGATGGGCGGCAAATTTGATGACCTTTACAGCACAAAAGTTCCCTCATCTTCCGTTTTCGAAGGAAGTCTCGCACGAAAAGGTGGCCCGGAGACCTCTCTTCCGAATGGCTCGTTTTAGTAGCGCGCCGTGCTCGTTTTTTGAGTTATGTCCGTTTTGTGTGACAGGCGTGGCGCTTTCGGGGCATTTTGAGGTCTGAAACCTCGTTTTGTCTGGCACTTCCGCGTGGAAGGCGTGGGACGGGACAATCTGCACGTTGCCAAAACGTTGGCAGGCGCGGGTCAAAATGACAGGTGGTTTTGGACATTATTTTGTGTTGCAGGCGCAGTATTTGGTGAACTTCGATGAAGTTTTGAAAGGGTAGAAAATCGCGTTTTGTATCGTTTTGTGAAACGGTGGTCGAATTTTGATTTTGGACATGACATGATGGTGATTCTGTGTGGCAGGCGCGGGGCTTCAAATGCCTCGGGCTCATTTTTCGTGGCAGGTGCAGGACTTCGTGGACCTCGACAAAAAAGTGACTAATTAGTCGTTTTTGACTTTTTCAATGTTCATTTTTCGTGGCACGCGCAATATTTTGATAAAATCTAACATGTGCTCGCGCAAGGCGCGTCGGATCGATCTCCTTGTGCGGCGCGAATTTGGATATCGCTGCCGCAATCCTCTCGTCAGTTTGGGCCTGTCAGATCGCTCTTGCTGTGGCGTGGTGCTCATTTTGAGATTGCTCGCGCAACCATCTCGGCACTTTGGACCTGTCAGATCGCTCTCGCTGTGGCGCGGTGCTCATTTTGACATTGCTTGCGCAACCATCTCGGCACTTTGGGCCTGTCAGATCGCTCTCGCTGTGGCGCGGTGCTCATTTTGAGATTGCTCGCGCAACCATCTCGGCACTTTGGGCCTGTCAGATCTGTCTCGTTGTGGCGCAGTGCGTATTTTGATAATCAAGGAATCTTGTGCAGAGATCTTGGCGAGGAGAGAGCTTGCGAAGAGATCTCGCCACGGACCCCTTACAGAAATCTTGAAAGAGAGCTTTGTTAGACACCTTGTACAGAGATCTTGACAAGAGGTCTCTGAAAGAAATCTTGCATAATCTTGGCAGCAGAGCTCTTTTAGAGAGCTTGTACAAATATCTTGCCACGAGACCTCTTATAGAAGAGATCTAGCACAGAGATCTTGCCCAGAGGTCCCTGCAGAGATAAACTAGAGAGCTCTTATAGAGAGCTGGGGCAGAGATCTCTGAAACAGATCTTGCCACGAGACCTGTCAGGAACTTTGTACAGAGAGCTTGTCATGAGACCTGTTCTAGAGATCTTGTACAGAGACATTGCATAGAGATCTGCTGAGATCGTGCCAAGAGGTCTCTTACATAGATCTTGCCAACAGAGCTTGTGTAGAGAGCTTCTACAGAGATTTTATAAAGAGATCATGCCAAGAGATCTCTCATAGAGATCTTGTATCGAGATCTTACCAGGACAGAGACATTGCATAGACATCTGTTGCAGAGATCTTGCCAAGGGGTCTCTTACATAGATCTTGCCAAGGGATCTTGCCAAGAGACCTCGTATAGAGATCTGTTGCAGAGATCTTGCCAAGAGACCTCTTATAGAGATCTGTTGCAGAGATCTTGCCAAGAGGTCTCTTACGGAGATCTTGCCAGCAGGGCTCTTATGGAGATCTTGTGCAGAGATCTTGCCAGGAGACCTTTCATCACAGAGATCTTGTACAGAGATCAGGTGAAGAGAACAGATATCTTGCTCATAGACCTTTTAGAGAGCTTGAACAGAGATCTTACTTTGCGATCTCCTAGATCTTACTTTGAGATCTCTTAGATCTTCTGTGGGGATCTTTTAAAGGCACCTTGTACAGATAGCCTTACAAAGGGATCTTGCGCAGCAGCTTCTGCAGAGAACCTGTCAAGGAGATCTTGCGCACGATCTTCTACAGAGATCTTCACAAGGGAGCTTGCAGAATCTAACCCGGTATCTCTTTTTCTAGAAACCACCTTGAATGGACACCATGCTTCACTGCTAGGGTCGTTCTTGTCCTGCTAGCTTGGAGCCACTGACACCTTTCCCTGTAGAATCCTAACTGCACACTGTTTGGGGCCTCTTGCCGGGATAACTTTTAAGCCCGCAAACAGATGGTGTAAAACGTCATAAAACACAGAGGAGTCACTGTTCTATCTACTTGTGGTTTGTGGATGTGCGTTGACTCCGGCCAAATCGTTCCTGCCCATATGAACATACACCGCTTCATTTGCAGAAGTTGTTCCAGAAGTAAGTTTGAAAGCATCAATTCAATGTTCTCTGTCTTGAGACAGTTGGACCAAATACTCACACGAACAAAATCTTCAAGCATGAAGTGTGGTCCTTGTTGTCAATGACAGTCAGAATGGCCCTCTGGTAATCAAGCATGGCTTTCCGGATTTTCCCCCATTTCTATATAGATACTTCTTCCATTAAATCATTTAAATCTCCACCTATGGCGGGTTCCATTGCCATGTTTCATTACCATGTTTGACTGCCGAGGGCACCTCATGCTTTGCACTCCAAGGAAACTGGAGAATCGCGTGTGTCCAATCTAGGGAGGGGCCCTATCCCCGAAGTGCTTCTTACTGTCCAGAAGTCCCCACAACCAGGCACCTCCTTGCTGCGATCCAACCTGCTATATGAAGCATGCTGTGACAGCCCGCTGCCTCAACTGGAGGGGCAGACGGCTTAGACTGAGCATTTCCCGGCTTGCAAATTTTGAGTTCTGCAACTTGAGCGAGCGCGCGCGGAGGCGCGCAACGCCTATAAACATCAGGCGCCTTCTCATGACTTTGCGGCCCTTCAGACCCATCTTGGGGGCAACGCCGCCCTTTTTTCCGCAAAAGGCTTTGCGCGAGACCGCCGCGAGAGATCAACTTTTTTCGCGCTGGCTGCGCCCTTCCAATTTCCTATCAGCTGTCAAGATTTGATTTGCTCACAGACAGGACAACTTTTGTAACCATCGAGACTCAACACTGCGGCAACACCAAGTTATTTTTTTGATGCTGCTTAACCATTGGCGCGACCGCCAGCAGCAAGAGTGCTTTTGCGGTGACAGCAGGAGCCGGGCAAGACGCTTATGCTTCGACAGCATTCCATGCCGTATACCGCAGCGCGCCATCCGTGCTGTGCCACCAGTGCCGTGCGCATTGCCGAATGAACATTATTTCCTCGTCCCCCCCTTCCTCCCGACACCACCTGCAGCAGAGCAATTCGCATCCTGACGGAGCATCATTCGTGCCATGACACCACATCGCCGTGTGCAACTTCTTTTCCGCGCCCACCTTGCCAGCCACCTACCGCAGCCACCCAACCCATGCCGATGCGTTTTGTTGGTAAAGTCACACGATGTTGCATGTATGGTTTGGCCACTGTGGGCACCAATATGCACAGAAACAAGAAACAATGTAAGGCGCCGGGCGTGTGAAACGCCGCTCGTAACAGCCGAGGCTTCGCCTTTGTGTCAGAGCTTTCTCGGACATTGGGGCGCCGTCCAAAGAGACGTGAAACCGAAACCGGGTTTGAAAATTGGGGGGACGCCTGAGGACATGAAATTGTTTACAATGGCCAGCGCCATGAGTGAATCCCATGTCAGTACAGGCATGGTGTTGCAGTTCCGAGCCTTTTTTCAAAATGAATGACGAACCACGCCACATGTCAGCATCTAATTGCTCTTGCGCAGAGACTGCTGCAACTGGTGTGAGCATTAAATATTTGGATGTGTCGGTGGCAGACAAAATGCATGCGCATGTGAGCCAACCGATGGCATTTGCAAACAGCTTTTAATGTTGCAACAAGTCGCGCGGTTCCATCCAATTTCACAGCCGGAATCTTCGTGAGGTTTTGTCAGCAGCGACGCAATTTTGTTTCAAACATGTGTGTAGCAATTGTTGTTCGGATTTGTGTTGTATATTGTATGCTAGACCATGTGTTTCACAATTTACCAAGATAAATGCTTCAATAAACTTCTGACCCCCAAATCGAGTTCTGAGGATGGGGATGATTCGTTTTTTTTCGTATGTGGACATGGGTCGAGGTACACAAAACACCCGGATTCTTTTAAACAGTTTGAAAACGATGATTTGACAATTTTTCCTTGCGGCGGGTGCATCCATTCTAGCTGCAAAACCCCCAATTTTAAGTTCTTTGGCCAATATTTCGATTTTCGGTCCTTACTTTCAACTCATGTTTTGATCATTGTCCATCTCACAATTAAATTTTCCTGTTGCAACAATACTTTTCAATGGTGACCAAGTAGTAAAAATCTGCATTTCTTCAGATCCAATGACTTACACCAACTAAACAACACATGTTGTTCTTCTCATGGCACTCTCTTCACGCTTGGCCTTGGAGGGCCAGCTGGTTCAGGACACCATGGGAGGGGTTTGGATCATCCCAAACACGGCAAGCCGTGCAAAACTGCCCAATAGGGAGTTGGTTTTTGATCCATTTGACCAATAGCCACTGGTAAACTAACATAGCTATAGAAAAATACCATAGAAATAGTGGTTTTTCCCATTAAAAATGGTGATTTTCCCATAGTTCTGTTAATTTACCAGACCAATAGCCACACAGTGGGTTTTTGACTTTGACCTAGACCATGTTTCATCTTTTCATGTGCGCGTGTCTGCAACCTCATGGGCTGATTGGATGTGATGTGGCATTTGTTTTTGCATTTCGACGTATATGTAGGCATGGGGAACCGAAAGTACGAAAACCTATGAAAACCTTGAGATTTCCCCGCATAAAAAGGACGTTTAAAATATGTGAGGAAGTGACGGGCATAAGTCGAAATGAGTTTGCTTCGGTAAAATAATGGGAATATGTGCAGTGTGCAGCACAAAGACAATGTGGAAGGAGACGGTCTTGGCGCAAGAGCTTTCTTTGGCAGAAGAGCGTCAGACAGTAAAATTGCAAGAGCTCAGCAAGGCAGTTGAGCAGGCATTTGCAGGGTGAAGACTGGGTGATTGGTGCCATCTTTGGAGAAACATATTCAAGATACCTCAAAACGCCCGTTCATTTGCCAATAGTTTGATATACAGGGGTTTGGCTGAATGCTGGTAAATTACCGTATGACTGGTTGGTTCCTCAAAGTTGATCTGAAAGCTTGCCAACAGGTTTTTTTTTCCTGTTTCCGTGTTTCCCGGTTACAGTCAAGTAGGCCGGATATTTCCCACATCAAAACTCATAGCTTCCTTCCTTTGAATGGAAATGGGTATAGATGGGTCAAAATTCAAGCCCCACGGAACCGCAGATTTTAGTATATGTTTAGTATTAAGCATCTAGTTACTCGGGTACCTTTTTTTGACTCATACCAGCCTATACCCGAATACCTTTGAGCCATGAGGAAACAAGACCAGAGCACCCAACCTTGATTCAGGCGTCGGATGTTGCCGATGAGGACTTGCAGGTGATGGCGCTTGCGTGGCTTTTTCCTGGGGGATGGAAGTGGAAAACCTTGGCTTGGGCAGACTCCACTTGTTTTTTGGCCAGAAAAAATGGTGTATATTACAGTATAATCTTGAGAACAGCCACCCAAACAAAAACAATCTGTTCCCTGTGGATCTGATGATAGCTAAAAAGAAAATGCGTTCAATGACTGGTGACTGGCTACCGTATAGATCAAACTTGCGGAAAATGTAAGCTTTGGGTTTTTCAGTGGCTCATATGGAGCCAAACGCATAGATGGCCCGGTATGGTGTTGTCTCAACCCTGTTCTAGAATGATACGATACCCAGGCAACTGGGGCACCAGTATGATCAGAGATGTTGCAGCGACCCAAATCCGGACTTCACTGAATTTCTCGGCTCGATGATTTTGAATAGTTTGGGATATGCTATCATGACTTCGTACGAAACAATGAATTATCACTATGGAGAAGCATCCGGGTCATCCAATAAGCACTAGCTGAGATGCATATCCATGGGTAGGTGCTGCGAAGTCGCATCCAGCAGCCGGGGCCTCACTGAAGAGGAGCGTGGCGCTGATGAGTGATGCACACAGTGAGGATTGTTTTAACGACAAAATGATAATCACTGACAGTCACGGTGACAGTTACGGTGACGGTGATGGCAATGGTGATGATGCTGATGCTGCTGCTGATGATGATTCAATGATGATGATTCAATGATGATGATGATTCAATGGTGATGATTCAATGATGATGATTCAATGGTGATGATGGCGGCGGCGGCGGCGACGACGACGACGACCACGACGACGACGACGACGACGACGACGATCATGATCATGATCATGGACATTATAATGATCATGATCATGATCATGATCATCGTCATGATCATGGTCATGACGACTATGACCGTGACAATGATGGTCGTGATGATCATGCTGATCATGATGGTCACGGTGGTGGTGGTGGTGGTGCCGATGAAGATAATGACTNTGGTGGTGGTGGTGGTGGTGGTGGTGGTGGTGGTGGTGGTGGTGGTGGTGGTGGTGGTGGTGCCGATGAAGATAATGACTGCGATGATGCTTGTGACTGATAAACGGTCGGTATCGTGATGTTGATGATGGTGACTATGACATGTAGAAAGGCTTGATGAGGATAATTCCTCTGATGATGACGGTATCATCTGATGGCCATCATGATAACAGGAACCACTTTTGCGTGTCCCAGGTTGCAGTTCACCTGTTCGCGATTAGAGTTGCCTTCTCATGACGGGGAGGCAGTCGGGTAGTGCAGTTGGAGGGAGATGTGGGCGCGTGTGTTGGATTTTTTTTGAATTTTGTCCAGTTCTATTTTGGGGTGATCACCGCCAAGGTTTGAAAACGTCAACCGCACAAATTTGGGGATGCTTCTGTTTCCTGGAGTTTATATAACGGGTTTTTTGTTTCCAGAAAGAGGAACACTGGATGTTCCCTGCTGCGATGATAGGACATGCTTAGTGGATCTTTGTGGCAGGATGTCTCCAGTGGGGCCCCATATTGTTTTCCCAATCCTTACCTGGAGTGGCCACCCCCCCAATGACTTTTTGTTGAGATCGGCGGCCCAACCACCACGCAGATCAAATTGTGCTGAAAATGTGTGTTGAAAATTTGTTTGGTTGCGTATATTTTTCCTAAATGTCTTGGTGCTGGTTCGGATGGATTACATGTTGTATCATTTTGTTATATTTTGTTCAGGTCTCCCCCTTTCAAAATTGTCAATGAAAGTTCATGGGAAACTTTATACAAGGAGTAACACTACCTCCATATTGGCTGTTTTTGACACTTGGGCTACCCCAAAACCATTGGTGTTTCCCGATAAAGAAATGGTTGAATTAGATTTTTTTTGGGGTCCCCAATTTCAGGAAAGAACCTTAATTGTTTTGGTGCAACGGTAATCCCATGTAATTCCCCCTCGAAAAAAAAAACAAAAACAACAAATATAGGAAAGTGATCTAGAATTATGTTGAATTTTACCTGCCAATCATTTTTGATCTATATCCTCGGGGGTTGTTTTCTGTCCTGCTTCCGGCAGAGCAGGTGGATGTCCTCCAAGATTTGAAGGTGGGGGTTCCACGCAAAGGTGGATGGGATGGGTACAAGTTTAACAGCAAATAAATAAACTATAATATACTATATATGCAGGATAGAATTGAATTTGCGTGTATGTCAATAATAAAACTATATAATATATATATATAACTATATAGTATATATATATATATATAATCATAATATACATAAACTGTACACATATATATGTATATATATTGAATATATGTATATATATTGAATATATATATATATATATACTGTATATAGTATGTGTTTACTTTGGTGCATATTTATCATCGATTATGTGCACATATATATATAATAGTTATTCGTTGATTATGTATGTATAGTTGTTTTGATATTGTATACATATGAAATGAAGGACGTTTGTATGATCGTATAACTACTGTATAAGTATACACATATTAAATCATGTTGGAACATCGCAATTAGTAAGTGATTAAATGTATCATTGTGTGATATGCGATTTAAATGCAATATAAAGTAATTGTTTGCAAATGCAGTGTAGAGCTACACATGCACGGAGTTTAGAAATGCTTCCTCAGAGGTGCATCATGACATTTGCGTTTCAAACGCTTCGCCACGCATCCTTGACGTATGTGGATTCGTGGATGGGATGATTGGTAATAGCGAATGAGTGGCGCCCAGTTATCTTGTGATCTGAACGCCTAGATTCTTGTAGTTCAAATGGAATGTTTTGCTTGTGAAGCCAATTTGGTGCAAAGAATCTCAAATCCTTGTGTTCATTGGATTCAGAAACAGAACTGTTGGCAGTGCCCACACCATCAAAGACCGTGGTGGACCTCCACGGCTGTTGCAACCGCAGGTTGAAGAAGAGGAGGCACAACAAGCCTTGAGGAGCAGAAACTCTCGGGGATCCAGGGTCTGCATCCAATTTGCAAAGTATGTTTGAAAATCAAGGCACTTTTGGGTTGTAATGAAAATCCGACTCACCGATCTTTTTGAGGAGTCATGATTCGACTAAGAATCATCATCATTGGGATTCTCTGATTTGTGATGGTTTCATAAAACATGTGTAGAATTGCGATATTATTTATATATATATATATATATATATTGTGATTATTGTGTATATTTCACATATTGGCCAGGTTTTTCAACTGCAGTAAGTAAAATACATTATTTCAATGTATAACCACAAATTGTAACGCTACAAGCTCACCAGGCACGCCATTCGTCAATACATATTAAGGAATTAGATGGAATTAGATTAAATTATCAAACATACAAACCTGAGGGGGTATTTTTGATGTTGGGATGATAAAAAGTGATATGCGCAGCACTGAAAATTGGTTACAACGAAAGGCGATAAGATTGTAATTGGCAGATGTGGCAGAACATGTATTGCAATGGCTCGCAGGTTAAATTTTCAAACAAATAAGTAGCCATTGCATGTGCAAGAAGCAGTCATGATTTCATGATCGAACAGTTGCTGGTAGCCCCCTTGTCGAAAATATGGAACCCCGAAGCAAAAGTGCATGTTCGGAATCATTTTCCATTTTGCAATTTGAAAGGATTCCATTGTGTTTGTTGGGTATGAACCTGCCCACCTTAGATGTTGATAGCTGCTGGCAGTAGGAGGCAACGACAAAGCGAGCAGGCTGCCCACGAGGAGTGGGTGCAGAATTCTGAAATATACCCTCTGGTATATTAACATAGACCATGAGAATAGCTATTTTTAGAGGAAACTAATCTTCCAATCCCCATCTGCCAGGGTCTATGTTAATTTACCAGAGGGTAGTATTCAAATATATTCAAATATATTCTGAAAGGAATGATTAATCCCCAGGAATCATCCCTATTTGATTCTATTTGGGAGTCATGCTACAGCATCATCCCGAATGGAGAATTCAGATGAATTCAGCATATTTCAGCATCGCCCCATTGGACATGGTGACTTAGAGCATTCGGCCTCAACAAGCTCGCCGGCGCCTGCCGGCTATGCCAGACAGAATGCCAGATTGAATGGCAGATGAATTGTCAGTTGTTGGGGATCACCCGAAGAAAGTAATTGATTTGGTCTATGGAATGCATGGATATGTGTTGTGCATTGTTTTGAGAAACCTTTTCTATCCCTCTCAAACGCTTATAGAATCTGGCCCCGCCACCAGTTGCAAGTTGTTTTACAACATTTTATAACCCCATTTGCTATAAGTTTCATAAACCATAGTTATTGGAGTTGAAAAGTAACTGAGCTAGCAGGAGCTGAGCGTTCTGCGACAAAGTCTCACAGAACTGAAACTTCAATGCCTGGCACTCAAGAGTCTTTTGCGGTACGAAAGGTATCCGCAAAAGGCGAACGTATGATATTAGTGACTTGAAAGTTGGGGAGCTGTTGGCAGGTTCATGTTTCATAGTTATTCATTTATTTGTTTCCCTGTTTAGGCATTGCCAATGATTATTGTATAGATGTGCCCAGATAGGTTTTCGAAGTCGCAAAGGGGATGTAAACCAAGGACAAACCGGTGAGCATCTGAGATTGTTTATCACACACAATTGTCCCACATTCTCCCGTATCATTTGTAATCATCTTGTGGTTTCCCCTGATTCCCCATTTAAACTATGTTTCGGTTGTTTCTTCTTTGTTGTTCCTCGGATATCTAAGACACTGGGCGTTGGCTGTGCCACTACTGTTGTAAAACCAAAAGCACCATAGGCCCTTGTTGCCTGTGTTTTTCCATTGTGGGTGCTGTTGCAGAAACGGACACATTACCACCCATTAGTTGGATTAAACTGGACGTGCACAAATGATCTATATAATGTTGTTTAGTAACCTTAAGATGGATTCTATACACACATTTGGCATCATTTGGCATACATAGATCATGCATCAACTCATTGGAGTCGGATATATGAAACCCTGCTCAATGTAGGTTATAACCCTGTTACTATTTTATAAATATAGATCACGATACTAATGACAATGCAGTTACATATTGTCCTTTTACTCTAATACCATGAATCTCGAATCTTTGTTCATTTTGTTTTGTATATTTTTCATGTTTAATGTTATTCTAGTATAGTAGATTCGATAATGTAACCACCATTGGTGAACCCACAGGATTGTGTTATGTATCCATTTTTGTTAACCTAAGTCAAGACAAGAACCCATTATATATTTTTATTATATTATTATCCACTATCTATTATACTATTATCAATACATTATATGTTTCGGCCTGCAGCCTGAACCACAGGCCTTAGAAGCTTCTAAGTGCAGGGAAACAAACAAACAAACACACATTATAACAATAATAGTAACAATAACAACAATAATAATAATAGCAATAATAATAATAAGAATAATAATGATAATAATAATATGTGGTCAAAAAAATAAGATGCGAGGGCACCACGATCGGATCAAGGTGATGCAGGTGACACCTCGAACTTTGAGCCAGTCGAAGAGGCCGAGGGCGTCAAGGAACTCCATGGGTTTTCCATGGGAATTTTCTATGGGGATTTTTTGGGGTTTTAACGAGGCTTCTGACCGGGGTTTTTCGTGGGATCTTTTTGGGGCCTTTTGTTTTTCTTTTTTGACATATGAGGAGTTGAGGGCTTTGATGGGATTCTTCTGGCGGCTTTGGGGTGTTTCAATGGGATTTTTATGGTGACTTTGGGGTTTGATGGAATGTTCATGTGATTCTGAGAGTGATTGAACATGGGGTAGAAGAGCCCCAGCTAGCAACCTAGAATTGGGAAATGATGAGCTATGATAGTAGTGATGATAGTAATCATAATAACAATGATGCATACTGTAGTAGTTATCATAGTGGTGATGACAGTAGTAGCAACAGTGGTAGTAATGAAACCCAAGCTGAATATGTATTTGCATAATATCACCAGAGGAGAAAGGAGGGATATGCAGAAGAATGGTCATTTTTTTTGGGCCGTGAGGTGGTTCTTCAAGCACTGCGCTCTGAACTTCCAGAAAAGTTGGGTTGCCAAGAGCTTGCTCCTGGTCCTAGATATGTGTAAATCCCTTCCACCCATGGTTTCGATTGGGGGTGTTTAGACTTAGTTCACCGGGTGAAGGGATCATGCTGGGGAAACTAACATCTTATATGTTTTGAGTACCATCTTACAAGTTTGGTGAAAAAATGATGAATGTGGTAAACCCAATGCCACAAACCATCCCCACAATCACCACTTTTATGGATGGTATAAAAAATGCTAGGCAATGCTAGGTTTATAGCATTGGGTTTCCCACCGTACTGCATTCCGAGTATCCTGCAGAAACTCCGAGGCTGTCGGTTCCTGGTCCGTCCTTGTCCGAAGTCTTAGAGATCATGCAGTCCGAGCGTGGAAACCTGGGATGACTGCAGAGATCATGGTAAGATCATGGCCAGCTGTGTTGACAAGTGGAGCCCAGAAAATTGTCAGGTGTCCAAAAAGGAAAGGGTGAGCAGTATGAAAAAGTGAGACTTATGCAGTTTTTGAAGTTTGGAGTGTCAATGAGTTAATTGTGTATGGTTGTGTATGGATCTGCCGTGGATCAATGAACCAGGCGTCCCCTTCCGTTGTGATCCCCTGGTAGGAGAGAGGCGGTCGCAGCCGAGTTGAGGGAAGATCAGGAGCAAGTTCAGGTCGCAGTGGCGGGGGGAAGATCCCCTTGACCAAGCAGCACCAAATCATCCCAAAGCCATGGGGGATGGGGATGGTGCTGGTGATGGTTATGCCGGCGATGCTCCATGCAGGGCTTACCAACATTCATCACAACATGGCTGAAATGACTCTTACATGTAGGTAATATATCATGTTTTTTTTTACAATGGAGCATGTGTCATACATTTGTCTTCAGTTCATAGCTGCCAATTTTTCTTAGAGTTAATTCTCCCAACTCAAAAGAGCATACCTCGGACACAATGGACAGTACCCTAAAACATGCTGCAGAAATCTATCAGACCAACAGCTAACAACAGCTGGCCTATATAGCGGCTCAAAATGTAAGGTCCCGATCCATACCCCGGACCCACAGGCGATCCATACCCCTGATTCATACCCCCGATCCATACCCTTTTGAAGAGATTGAATTCATTTGAGACCATCTGTGCAACTGCTTCGTTCCATACGTCCGGATCACCGCGTACCGATCCATACCCGTTTTTTGAGCCATACCCATATATATATAAATATAAATGTATATTATATAAATGTAGTATAATGTAGTGTATTGTAATATATATATATATATATATATATGTATATATAAATATACAATGATATACGTAGCTCCACCCATCCCATCCCCTTTTTTCTTGCGGCAATGAAGCCCGGCTCGTGCAACGCCGCAGGCGTGGCAGAAGGCCAAAGAGTCCCCGGGCCTCAGAGCTGGAACTTGATGGGTTAAACATTAGTTAACCGTCCCAAAATTTACCCTCTGGTAAACTAACATAGCTATTGAAAATCACCATTTTCAATGGGAAAATCCACTATAAATGGTCATTTTCAATAGCTATGTTAGTTTACCAGAGGGTATCATGAATTGGTGGTATAAACCATGAAACTATGAGTGGTTCGTTGCATCTACTAACATTATACCACGCCCAAATACGGCTATTTAATAGGCAACATTATGAGTAATGGTGGATGGATGTGGATGGAATGGGGTTTCCCCTTTCAATTTTCAGAGAAACCCATATGAGTATGGGCCAGTATGGGTTCAAACCTAATGATCATTTACTGGAATTTACATCAATTTACCATATGAATTGGGGGATTCATTTGCATTCATTTGCCAGCTATTTTGAGGCGAACAGAATGGTACCAGGGTTTTGACTCATACCGATATGGGGTTTGGCAATAACAACGCAGCAAAAGCAACGGTCACAAGTCATTCATTGTACATTGGCAATGAATTCAGCAATAGGCAATAGTGTCAGGATGATTCTATGGAATCCAAACAGGTAAAGAATGGCTCAATCTGACTATCTCAAGACAGATCTTGCAGACAATAGCATAGTATCCCTGCAGTATATTACCATATTAAATATATTTCCCATATAGCAATATTTATGTCCCAAAATGGTTTTCTTCTGAACTATCAACTCCCATATGTCAAGATGTTTTAAACTAGATATACCCATCCCAAACAAATCTTTAAAAAACACCTGCCCTTCACGAGGCTTTCTCAGACCATGGAACACTTAGAAGAGCATCAAAACCTCCTTCAGAAGCGTCATGTCCAGGCGCCGTGCGGAAAGGGATATGCGGAAGGGGGGATTTACACTCCAAACGAACATAGCTATGGAACATGGCCAATGGAAGTAGATGGTTTACCTATGATTTCCATATAGTGATTTCCATAGCTATGTGAGTAAACACTCCCGAGGGAAACCAGCAAGATCCAGCAAGAAATTGGTGTATATATATATATATGATAAAATACAGCCACGTCTAACCGACTATTTGATTGAGATACAGGGGTTGTTGATGGGCTACTTACATGCATAATCACACATGTCGATGCAGCAATATGAAGCGTTGTATGCAAATGGGGGGATACCCGAAGGTCTAATTTTAATGAGCAATATTTGGTAAACTTGTGATGACGACTGGATTTGCGGGTCACATATCTTCAGACAAAGCTACATGGTAAAATGGTGCGAAATAAGCAGTACATAGCACTACAGTAGAGGTTTAATTTGATTGGGTTTGACCGGCGAGAATGTAGTTGATTGATTGTTTGACCCGCACTCATACATGTGGATCGTGCTAGACACGAGAGAGAGCACAGCACACCCGAACTGTCCCATCGCAATTATATGTCCCCCTTTGAGTCCTTTTGAGGGCCTCAGGCTTAGGTATCATTTCTTGGTTTTGAACCAGTTGTCACTCAGTGGTAGGCCCCCCCAAAAAGTCATGTTAATACCCGAGATTCCAGGGGATTGCTTCAGCAGCAACCCTACTGTTGAACAATTTGAACGGAATATGAGCCGGGTTGTACTCAAGTTGTAATCTTCAACATTTAAACTATAGGTGGTGGTACTCCATGATTTTACAATGTTCCATATTACAACATGTATTCACCATAACCATGACAAAATAGATGCACATTTATATACAATGTTCCACAATGTTTCACAAAAACAGATAATATCACATTCCCTTAAAAATGTTTACCATGTTCTATATTATCGTTCTCATATTGTTTGAATGTTCCAAAAAAAGAACATCAACATGTTTTTCATGGACATATCGTCAATAGATGTTGCAGATGCACCGCTTGAACGCACCTGCCGCAGCCTAGGTAGAGCAGGAGCGAAAGCTCGAAGGTCTGGAACGGGGGGAGCGGATGCATTCGACGGGAGGAGAGCCACTGGATGAGGAATATATCCCCAACCTTGGGTACTTGAATCCTGTAATTGTTTGCTATATAGCAATTGGAAATCCCTGATCAAAATGGAGGTTTCTAGCTGGGAAAATCATCGATAAATGGTGGATTTTCCAATTACCAGAGGCTAAATGAAAAGTAATCATAACCAGCAAAAGATTGCCAACGAATATTTTTGGTGGACTACCTTAAAGATTAGTACTGTCTAATCTGGAGATGTGAATGGGAATATTTACTGCCCAGCCTTTTTTCTGCAGGGTATCTAAGATGATGTTTTAAGGAGCCATGATATGTATAGAATGTATAGTGAACGTGTTGAGCTCCAATGAAAACGTCCTTCACATTTTCAACATAATGATTATGATATCTGCACACATACAGTGTATGGGTATATGCGTTCTTCTCAACAAATATTGATCATTTCATGTACAAAGATTATATACATACTCATGTTATGATTACTTCATATGTATGTCATTGTATATTTATAAATCTACATATAGATATAGAAAAAAATATATATAATGACATTTCATGTACCTGTATATATATATATATACATATCAGGTCTTGGGTACTATATATACAATATATACAGTATATATATATATATTGTATGAGCAAGTCTGGTGTATCAAAAACCTATCATTTCCCGACCTCGTGGGAGATCCGCCAAGGTCAGGGCCTCAGTGACTTGGAGGATCTCCGCGCGGAGGCAGATTTTTCTACGTGCGGCGGACAGGTGGTAGTTGTGGGACGAGCATGAGTTGATGTGGGTAAAACATGGTAAAAGATCAGTGGGATAAAATTCTAGATTCTGACTTTGATTCTGATATAGTTATATAATAATATATATATATATATATCTTATTCTGTTGTTGTTTTGGCATGACATCCCCAAGAAAGAAGTGTCTTTCTCTGAAGAAAAAGCAAAGCGAGAACACCCAGAAATATGTTGGTTTATGGGATGATGCACCTGGATATAGCCCAAACTGTTGTTTCACCAACTTGAAGTTGTTGAGGTGCAAACCATGGATAGTAAAAGCCAGAGGATGCCCACGTGGATATATTGTATATAATACCTTTGAGGTCCATATTTTGTTGATGTAACATGATTCACCAACATACCGTAGTACAGTATTGTTATGATATGTTATGATCATCCCATCTATCTAAATATGAGAGTTTCCATAAGTGGGGATAGCCCAATGGTTGCCTGGTTTATGACGGAAAAATTGTTTAAAATTGATGAATTTTAGGGTTACCCACATTTTAGGACACATCCATATAGAAACGATCTACCATAAAGCGTTCATCGAGTTGTTTCCACCAACTTAGCTATCGTTCGTGCCCCCGCGTCGCATTGTTTTAGGATCCAGAACTCTGAATGGTTGACGCATGGCTTTCCCACGTCCGCTGCCAGAGGCTGCTGCGTTGAAGGCGGAGAACCAGCTGTTAAATCGGCAGCAGGTCGCTCCATCCTCCAGATGTTGCCACCGCGGTGGTTGATGGGGATTAGCAGCGCTTCGTGGGTTGTGTTAGGGGAATGCAATCTATACCGTCAATCTAAGATCAAGAGTCCGACAAGACAGAGAATGTTTTGTACAGAAATTCAAATCAAAACAAGAGCAAACAAAAAAAAGCAAACCAGAAAGACAAAAACATAAAAAAAAAAGGAAAAAACAAACAAGAAACCACACATAACCAAACACCAACCAACAAAAAGAAAAACTGGGAATTATCATGTTTTCTTATTATTTTTCTGTTTTTCTGCTGATTCTTTCCTGTGGGGTTGTTTTTTTGGAGAATCTGTTTTTGATCCTGTTTTTTTCAATGCATTGCTAAAATCAACTTTCTCTGTTCAAGCTGATCTCTTAAATGTAGTGGCCGTGGTTGTAGAAGTAGAAACCAAGAAAAAATAGAGCCCTGATTAGCCCTGACCTGACTCATGTGACCGGATAGATTGCGTTCTTCCACAAAGAAATGCAGGGTTTAAGAAAAAATAGCAAAAACAAACAAAATCACAGCAAACAGAAAAAACAAACCATAAAAGCAAAAACAAAAACAGGGAAAAAAACAAACATATAACCAAATAATAACTAAAATTTATTTCTAATGATTCTTCGCATTCGCTGTTGGTTTGTTTTTTTTTTGTGAATTTGTTTTGATTCTGTTTTGGCTTTTGTTTGTTCAATGTTTTGTTAAAATCATTCTCTGTTTAAGCTGGTCTCTTAAATCTTAGGCCATTTCGGGCCTACACGCATCTACGCAATTTGGTAGTAGTGGAAGGCCGGAATGGGACGTTCCAATTCATGTTGTTTGAGTAGGAATAGAAAAGGGCGGAAGAACCCTGTTCCATGGGAGTCCAACTTCAACGCAATAAAAATTTGGTGATGATGGTGGTGATGATGATGATGATGGTGAAGATGACGATGGTGACGATTATCATGGCGATGGCAAAAAAAAAATGTTGGGGCCTCCATTTGATTGCAGTCCCCAGTTTCTTCATTCTCAAGATGGGTTTGTTTGAAAACAGGGTATAGCCAGATTCGATGGTTCATTCTGTCCAGCATGTTCCCAAACTTCAATATGCTTTAAATTGGGTGATAAATCACAAATTTCAGACGCCCAATTTTGTAGGTCTGTTGTCGTAGGTGGAGTGGCGACGCTCGCAGTCTTTGATGCAGGGAAACCAAGTCGTCAGGGGAAATCGTGCCTGAGTGGGTTTGTCGAAAAAGCTGGGTATATCCCGAAATGGCCACGTGAATGGCAAAAGCAACGAAAATCCATTTGAATTGGGGATTCTCCATTTTCAGACATTCCCATTCTATAACTGGAGAGTAGCCGATTTTCAGACCGGATTTGCTGAGTTGAGTTTCTTTTCATCGATTAATCCACTATCTGGGGAAATTCTTGGGACTATGTTTCAGTTTTTGCGATGGCATCCGAGCCAGTCCTTGGTGGTTCGTTTTTTGATTTTCGGCCGTTGGAACACTTGCAGAGTGGCGACCAGATGGAGGCCCTACTCTTGGATGGCCTCTCATGTCTGGGAGGTTTCCGAAGTCATGGGGTACTCCAAATCAATAAAAGAGCATTGAAACCCACATGATATACGTATAGAACGCCAGGTTGAGGCTTGCGGAGGAGATGCAAAAGAATCCTTCACAGGTGCAGTCCATGGGCGGCGAGGATTGTGTCCCCGTTTTTTCAGGTGCTTCCAAGACTTAGCTTGGGATTTAGTTTGAGATTTTGGACGTTTCGGATGAAGTATTAGTTATTTTGGACAATTCTACAAGCGTAAGAAAGGCAAACGTTTTTGGGGCAACCAAGCATCCACGGATGATGAAGGGAGCTAACGAGCTTGGGCACCCCGAAATAACTGGGGAGGCAGCCTCGGTGAAAGCACCCAGAAGTCTGCAGAGTCTTGAAAACAGCATTCTCAAATTTGAGGTACTTGAACATGGATGTGCCTCAGAAGCGTCTACACCCCAAATGGCCATATTTAACAGGGAATATGATGAACCGGTGGATTTCAAGGTTTTCCCTTGAATTTTCAGATAGCAAAGCCACATTTACGACACTTTAGACCCCCAGCCCCCACCTCCATCTGACTCCGCATGATCCCCAGTCGCATCAGGTGGAACCTGTTTCTGATGAAGGACCGCATTGACTGGACGGCAAAGATTGCGGGAGGGGAAGGTCAACTGTAGCGAATTGGGCAGATCCACCATTTTGGAGGATCCACTGATGTCACTCTCCAAGGGCTTTATGATGGTTTATTCAATTTTTAGGTATAGATTCTGACGACCATGTGATTACCATTGATTTAGTCATTACAAGTTGCTGATCGGATGATCTTCCAAGATTGGCAAGAGGAACTATGGGTTCCGCCAACAGAAACTATATATGTGTGGTCTTGGGGGGAACCTCAGCAACAAAACACCGAAAAGGCAACGTACTTCTGCCTGAATGCAGCCGTTTTCTTGCAACCTTCCAAACTTAAGCTGACTAGTTGATCATGTTATTTTTTTCCAACAGCAACAAATGGGATGATTACAAACCCTAATTTCAGAATGGAAGAAATAGATAGGTATGGCTATCACCATTGCCGAAAATCATCTTCCAACCCAATTGTTGGCTTACACCCTCCCGTCCGGGACTATCAAAAAAAATGTATGGTACAGTAGGCGATTCTAATCATCCTACTATCATCCATCCTATTTCCAAGACTGGCATACCATACCAAGCCATACTATTCGAATTACACGAATGGATGATGATGTTACCGAGGTATGGCCAACACTACTGAAATAGTTAGTTACTAATAACGTTCCACTATGCCTGGCAATAATGCTTGCTGATTGTTCCAAACTATTTTCCACACTTGCAAGTATTACATAATCAACAATAACGGTATGGTATGGTATGGTTTCAAAATCCACACATTTCTACACTACCATGCACTAACCATCCAGCATCAGCCGCACCTTGGTGATCTCGGATCAGGACCCACGGCGGCTGAACTTCAGCTGCGAAAGGCGCGGCGGAGTTTTCATGGGGTCCCAGGTTGATGACTTGAAACAGGGTTTTCACCTGATTTAACCATCACAAATGATGGAAACATGGTGATTTAAACGATCACAATAGCTGTTGGGTTGTAGATATATCGTGCTACATCAAACTATCGAAGGGAGGTTGAAGACCAACTTAGAACTGGGGGCCACCACCTGGTGTATGTTTGGGCGTTGAAACCTGGAGGCCCCAGTAGTTCATTCACCATTGGGATCCATTTTGCTGCTCATGGCAGGGCAAGTTTTTCATGCAGGGTACTATGTGTTATGTCTGCAATGAATTGACATCCACAAAAAGAATGCATCCGACCTTAACAGAATTATGCACTTTTAAAGGCCCGCCGATAGATGTTTTGCACACTTGTCAAAGACAAGAATTCTTGTGTACCATGTGCGATTTTGTGTCTGAGCGTTTTGGAGTTTCTGGCACTGTGAGCAGTCACAGCGGAAGGTACTTCAAAGCAATCGAGATCTGCGTCAGCAGATTGAGAAAATGCAGAAAGAGAAGGCCTCCAGGGACTTGGGAGGACACAAGTTTGTTGGTACCCTCTGATAAATAAGCATAGCTATGGAAAATGGCCCATTATAGTTGATCTACCGATTAAGATATATTAAGATTGTGAAATTCCATAGCTATGTTCGTTTACCAGATGGTAATGGCTCCAGTCGTTGTGCGTATCACGACCCTTCCATGGGATGCACACTGGCCGTTTCCATAGATTTTCTTCCCGTGTTTCGGTCGTTTTGTGACACATCCATAGTGCATAGTGCATTCGTTTCAACTCTCAACAGCTCATTTCCCAGAATTTGTGGAAAAATGGCATGGAACTGTGCAGATTTGGCTAATATGTTTTCCTTCAAGATTCCCTTCAACCAATGAAGTGATCCTTCATTGGTTGAGCAGATTCTTAGATTCTCGGACAGGAAGAGCTGATTCACGGCCAAAGAGGGCCCGAAGCCCAGATGCAGTCGGACACTTGCTGCATGGTTTCCAGGGAATATCTTTTGGAAAGCCTCATCTTCAATGGGATTTTCAGATTTTAATTGGAAAGACTAGGGTTTTTGGTTCCGATTTTTCCACCAATGCATTGATGGTTGATTTAAATGTAGTTTCGCACAGCTGCCAATCCCAGACGTGTTTGAGATACTGTGAAGCAGATTCATACAGTTCAACGGCCAGCGTTTGATTGAAATTGGAACATCCCCTGGTCTCTGAACAATATCATATAACGACAATACAATAAATATATTACTGTATTTCAGTATAACATGGTGGGTGTTTTTTAGCTTCGTCATGTTGCTGTCCCATCCTGCCCATACTTTTCATCCCCTGAACAATATCATAACAAATTGCAACTTGCTTTGAGGGTACCATGTGGCTTGTAGTGGCTTCTAGTGGCTTAACTATAGGGGCTTGAGGACACACCATTGCCAATAAATATGATAAATGGTCATGGCATTTCATGACATTTTACTACAACCAACCCAAAGTTGATTTTTTCAATGGTGTTGTGGTGGTGCTGGATGCGGGATAATGAGGTAAACCAAAGGATAGACACTCCAGCATTGGGGTTTATTAATATTGGATATTATTGGGTCTGTTGGGAATGATTTGAAGAAATCCCTACTTTTTGGTTTCTGGGATGATTTATTATTCGGTTTACCACATCAATAAGATCTATTAGACCACGATTCCAAACCACGGTGTTCCAACCCAGCAGGTTTGAAACCTTTGTGCGCTCCCGCTTGCTTCCGGGTTGCGCTTGATGTTTGGGATGGGACCAAAATTGGGATGTCTGGAGAAAGGAAACGATGGAGAACCTCAAACTACAAATACTGACTTACCCTCTGGTAAACTAACATAGCTATTGGAAATTGCCATTTGTAGTGGATTTTCCCATTAAAAATGGTGATTTGCCATAGTTATGTTAGTTTACCAGAGGGTACTTGTAGGGATACTTTGGGATTTTCCATGGACATTGCTGGATTTTATTGGGTTCGACAAATTGTGGGTTCAATAAAAGACAACCAGGCAAATGTGTTGCCGGATTTTTTTTGTCTACATGGTTAAACAAGTGACTGGTGCTTCATATCTACCAACTGAAACTGTTGTGACGCTTTTTGGCCACAGCTTCGATTTGCGTCACCGGGTTCCACCGGAACTTTTCTGTTGGCTGCATCCCTGGCATGTTTTGGTCAGGATTGGACCCTGAGAGGAATGCCAGTAGCAAATTGTAAATGGGATGAATTGTGAAAGTTATTGGTACTCGTACATGTCTGCTACACACATCGCTGGTTCTTTCCGGTCATCACACCACGTACCAAGGTTGAATTGTGTTGATGCTGTTTTGACATGTGTTTCTTGATGTTTCTTGATGTCATCAATGATACCCATATTTGTTGCTCTGCTGATTCATAGTATGGTTCTTCAATTCCTGAGTGGTCTTCAAATCATTTGTCACATCGCAAAATGTTCTATTAGTTCATATGCTGTCCTATGTTTTTCTATATTTTTCTTAGTTACCAGCTACATTTATCATTATTCTTTCATGATTGAAACTGGGACATCCATGGCCGCTTTGTTTTTTCTTAGGCCCAACGTGGAGATGGCGAAAGTGGCCAAGGTCAGTTCCTATCCACCGTCGCCCTAGGACAGAAAAAGATGGCGGTTGCGGCGAGCGATGAAAGTTAGAAAGCCTGGTTGATTGGTGAATTTGTTGGATTGTATTCAATCATCATCATCATCATCATCATCATCATCATCATCATCATCATCATCATCATCGATAACCAACAAGTGATGTGACAACTATAATCCCAATATATCCCAATCCTATTGGTGACTTGATTAGGGATTCTGAGAAGCCATAGGATTGGGAAAGCAGGGGTTTCCATCCGAATGATTTGGTGGTTAGGAAGGGGAATCATCCCCAAATGGATGGCATTCAATTCAAACAAACACCATCCATGCTTTACCACTCTTTACCCGTGCTGCTCTTGTCCTTAGCTTTGTGGCTCAAGAGAAGAGCCTGCGGTCGGGCCAATAGTCCATCATGGAGGACGAGAATCGAAAAATCACGCTGTGATGATCTGGGATGATGGATGCTGTGGGTCTTAACAAAAACATGGCAGGCATGCCACAGATGTTGGTTGGGGCTGGTACTGTAGTTGTTGATTTCCAAGGTTTCAAGGGGAGTAACATGTTCTCGATGAGACTTGTGCTTTTCTGACTGGAGGACAGCTTGTACGATGAGTTTGGGAACTATCAAGGTGCGATTGCCGCATTGCGGTAGCTCATTCAACGAGTCCTTAGTTCCGGAGACAGAGACTCAAAGCCAAGACATGAATGGAATTGGTGGGGCACATGGGCAGCCAAATAGATGACTGGTTGATAAACCCCACGCAATATTAAGTATCAAGCAATTCGTCAGTGTACATCATAAATTCATGTTGAAAACGGGATTGCGAAATGATCATCTCCAAAATTTGAGTATATATCACAAATGTGAGTATATATCACAAATTCATATATACCATTGTATACCAAAATGGTCAATTGCTCATCTCCATCCAATCATACTGGATGAACATGGGCATTCAGAATGGCTTTCAGTGGCTTTCCGGAGAGTTGACCGGTCTGACATCCCCCGTTGGAACCTTGTTTATCCTTCCAATATTTGGAGGTTTCCTAAAATGGTGGGATCCCCCCAAACCATGGGTTTCAGAAATAAAACATTTTGGATTACTTTAGATGATGTTGGGGTCCACCATTTTAGGAAATCCCTCCATATTATGCGTGTAGATATGTGTAATCTGTTTTTCTTCCACAGATCCACAGCCAGGCCCTGACGTAGATGACGAGGAGGATGAAGACGACGAGGACCTGCTCGAGGGCGGCGATGAGGAACAAGCCAAGGGGGACGACGACGGCGATGTCCCCATGGAGGGCACGGAAGCCACTGGAGATAGGCGCGGCATTTGAGTGGGGTTGGTTGGGGAGGACTTTAATTGGGGATTGATAATGGACCATTAATGGGTTACAGTAATGGAATATGATGGGATACCTAACCCAACTTATAATGGCATATGATTTGCATGAATTTTGTTGTGACCCCACGTCGTCAAGTCACTCGAATGACACTTAGGATTCGGGGAATCATCTCCATGGGGGATCTGGGGGATGTGGGGTGATGGTTGCGTGGAAAAAAACATATCTATTAGAAGGAACAAACATAAGCTGGATAATAATGGGGCATAAGCGGACAATGGTGACTTTTGAGTTTGTTACAAGATGAACATAGAAGACAATTACCATCAATCAGCATCAAAGTTAGGAAAACTGGACTAATTATCATTCATCTCTGTTAGATGATGGATGTTGTTTGCATTTGACCCAATTGTCCAACCGCAAAAAAAAAAAACATCGAGCCAGGTCGATCATCCTTCATGAGGACAAGAAGCTGCCTGGCAGTGAAGTTTTCTTCGGTCCCTGAAGGGAGAGCGAAGATTGGTGGTTTGTGGTGTTTTTTTAGGTGGTTTCTAACATGTTA
This sequence comes from Symbiodinium sp. clade C Y103, assembly GCA_003297045.1. NCBI lineage: Eukaryota > Dinophyceae > Suessiales > Symbiodiniaceae > Cladocopium > Cladocopium sp. clade C. Next base: position 252,390 of record BGPT01000192.1, read on the forward strand.
GTTATAAAACCATGTTTCATGAATCCTGGGATGATAAAAGCTTGTTGACAAAACATCTTTGGATGGGTTGGATCCACGAAAGCAATTGGGCTTTCTATGTTAGTTTCTTTTGGTAGTCACAAACTTTAAGCAAGAAAGATTTCAGAAGAGTAAGAGAGTGGACAAGAATCGAACCGTTGGTATGGATTTGAAGCCGGTGGTCATTGGCACAGGTATGAGAACCTCCCTTTAGCAATACTACGTGTGGCCCAAATCCCCAAGGATGGTTTTTCATTGTTGGTCGCCCAAAACCCTGATGCCACAAAAAACATAAGTTGGTTTATTCAGATTATAACTATAGTTGAAGATTATAGTCATATATGATTATATTTGTTGGTTTTGTGCATCTAGACCCCTAAGCTTCCACCTTCGTTGGAATCATCGTAGCACTGAGTGTTTAAGACTTCATGTTGTTCAACTGTTAACCATAGCCTAACCGCTAGCCCCCGATCCCTAACTGTTCCCCAATCAGTGAACCTCATCTTTCTCGCTTCAAAAATCCCTAATGGTTGGCGCGTTTTGCTGCTTGAATCTTCGTTTCTGCCCCAAAAAAACTGACATTCTAATCGTCATCATCATCATCATCATCATCATCATCATCATCATCATCATCATCATCATCATCATCATCATCATCTCAAATCCCGTGTTTCACCATGTTTTCCATACTTTTTCCAGATGTTTTCCCATGAACAATCCCTCCCAAAAAGTGCCCCAACTCCTGCGGAAACCTTCCGCCGGCCCAGGTATTACCCCGACGCCGAGGAGGTCTACGGCGACGCCGAGGCCCTGGTGCAGATGGAGGATACGCAGCCCTTGACGGAGCCCATCATTACGCCGGTGCAGTCCAAGAACTTTGCAGCTCGGATGGGGACTTGGGTGGGGGGATGGAGGGTGTTGGGAAAACTTTGAAGATGAGAGCGGTTCATGAATGGTTTGATTGAATTTATGGCTTGATCAGTAGATTCCAATAATCATCCATGGTGGGCCAACAGTGGGGTGGATATGTATATAATTATATAATTATATGTATATATGGGATATGAATGGATATGATATATCTGGAAGTTCCGCACTTTTTTGAGCTCTGACGCTCGGTGGCTGGGGGGTAGCGGATTTGTTGGCTCCATGTGCTTGATATGCCGATGACATTTACTAAATAACCATAATGTGGGTTAGTGGGTCAATCATTGCCGAGGCTTGGGTTCACATCTGAGTTATAGTGGAGCAAAATGGATTACAGTAATTGGTTATAGCGTGAGAGATATTCCCACAATGGGAAAGAGAAAACAGCGAAAACATTGGATGATATAGTGGAGGATGCACTGTGGCAGAGTCTGTCCATTTCATAGCCTGCGCATGGTTGTATGGCTCAAAACATGATATATTCTCAACAAGTTTGGAGGCTTTAAGCCCAAAAACTGTCTATTTTGAATCCACTTGATATTAGTTGATTCTGTGCTCTAGATCTTGGTCCTCTACCAAAAATCGACGGGTCCGCTCCAAAACGCATTTTTTTCCATGGGGTTTCCACGAGGACTTGTTGGAGAAGAAGATGCCAGACACCACCTTCGACTTCAACTTCTTGGCTGCCATGATGGACAAACCGAATCTGGTCCGTAGCTTGGTAGATTCTGGGCCCCCCTTTGTGGAGGCCTTTTTTTACTGTTGATTTCCTTGTTGGGGGGGATGATGGCTTGTGATGACCCCCAAGTGGGTAGTGACTGGATTGGGGTATGGCATTGGGTTTGGAATATCCTGGATTGCACACAACAACACATAGATATTTTCTCAGACTATTCTGCATATACTGTAAAGGTAAGTAGAAAAGGTGATAAAAACATGATACATCTCCAGGAGCACCTGATGACACCAGTTTCAAGGAGTTTTGAGCAGTGACAAGCTGCCACGGTTTTTGAACATCTCCCACCTCAGCACCCACCAATAAAAACACAGTCCAAGGCATTTGGGGATTCGTAGAAAAGGGGGTACCTCCAAATCATCCAAGTCATTAAGCCGTTTTGAGTATTGAAACCACCACGGTGGGTCCCCCGCATGTTGAAGACACCCCCGGACACTGACCGGACACTCCCTGCGTCGAATGTTCCAAGGCAACATCTGCTTTTTGGGTGCCATGCACCATGGAAAGACCACCTTTATGGATCTTTTGGTGCTTAATACCCATGAGAAGGACTGGAAGGTTGGCAAGGAAATCCGCCTCCTGACCGCAAACGGGCAGGGACCGGGTGGGGAGAGGTGGAAACGGGCTTGGGTGATGTGGGGTGTTTCGCGAAAGGATTTTGATATGATAAAGATAAGATACTGTACCAATGGACCCAGTTATGGCTCGATTGCGAAAGAATACCTCAACGAAACAAGACATGACCAAGGCATTTCCCAGAGAAAGGCAAAAGCATCAAATGCATTCAAATGCATTTATATGGTTCTTGGAAGATCCAGCACATGTTTATGCAGATAAGAAACATGTTGCACCGTGTGCTCTTCTTGACATCGCCGCTGAGGCTACACGGATTCCAGACAGGATGAACAAGACCGTGGCATCACGGTGAAAGCTTCGTCCATGAGTTTAGTCCTCCAAGATTCCAAGGACGGCTGGGTCGACATTTTTGGGGCGGAATAGGGAGATGTTTTTCAGAGCGACGTGGGATGGGATTTGCAGAGTAGCTTACATAACATGCTTACCCAGATCCTCCAAGTACCTGTTAAAACATGTGGTTTATTCCATGAATTTAGTGTTTCTAGCATTTTTTTGGGGGGTATTTGGAGGGTCCGGGTCTAGGTATATTAATTGTAGTTTGAGTTGCTGATTTTTCTGTGGGATGTTTGAAGCACGGGCCAAGCTGTCGCAGGACAAGTCTTACCTCTTCCATGCCATGGCCGCTGGGCGTGCTGAGGGACAGGCGCTGTTTGTGGCCACGAATAGGTAAAACGATGGGAACCTTCAGCAAACTCAAATAGATCATTAGACTATGGAAATTCAATTGATCTAATAGATACAGCGGCTATATGGAAATTCAATGAGAATCCGCCATGAGATTTTTGGATCATTTTCGTAGGAAAGTAATGGGCATAGCGGCATATCTATGCTATTTTAGTGGAGGGCAACCTCGGAAAATGACCAGGTGGTTGGTGGACACAAACACTTTCAGAGGTGGTTGTCCATCCATCGCACAGAAAGCTGACTCAGTGATGAGTGGATTTCTGATTTTGATGTCGCAGAATTGATTCATATCGATTCATATTGATTCATATTGATTCATATTGATTCATATTGATTCATATTGATTCAAGGCAACATTTACAGACAGCATTTTGAATATGTTGGAATCCGATTTGGATGATAAGCAAGTTGATGGTTTCCTTCCGATGATTGCCAGCTGAGGACACACCTGGTCATTCCAATTTCCAGGTGCAGGGGATGTGTGAAAGTTTGGATATGCTTGGAGCAAAAATAGTGGTGAGTCAGTAGATGAACAAGAAGTGAAACATCTGTGGTTCCGTGGGCCTTCAATTTTCACCCATATTTTTAGATATTGTTTGAAAATGATTGACTGGTTGTAAAGTGACGTAAACTTCATTGTGGATCTACGGGCGAAACCTCGCATCCGCGGTACGTTTTATCCGTGCGGATGATCAGGAACGACTCCCCCGAGGGCACCAGCTGTTGAAGCTCTTCTCGTCTACATAGAACAAGAGTAGGTATTACTGGTAGCATGATTTTCTTAAAGGGTGGTATCTTGTTGTATCTTCTATGTCTGATATGGGGATGGAGTCTAAAACCATTCAAACCTAGATTCTTTCCTATATATATATATATGTAATGCTATTCGTTTTCTGGGACAAAGGGCTTTTGAATGGCTTTGATCCACTAACGAATGGAGATCTGGAAGAAGTTGCCCTCCTCATAGTGGGGTTCCCTAGGGTTACACTGTCCCATTCCCCAAATTCCAGCTCAGCATCACATGGGGGGTTCCTAAAATAGGGGTACCCCCAAATCATCCATTTTAATAGGATTTTCCATTATAAACCATCCATTTTTGGGTACCCCCATTTTAGGAAACCTCCATATATCATATCCATTTATATCATTTTATATCCCCATCATATTCCCATTACATCCCCATCAAATCCCCAACTCTTCAAGAACTGGAGTCACGCTGCCAGGATGAGGTCATAGCGGCCCTGGCCATGTCTGATGGCGTCGTGTTGCTGGTAGATGTGGTGGTGGGTCTTACGCAGTGCCTTGGTTTTTCGGGTCATTTCAATGGGGAACATGTTGCTTAACTACTGGATTTAGGGGAAACATCTTCCGGAACACATGGGAACATGTGGGTCATTTACCGGTAGATAGGCAAAATGGTGATGAAGCACTGGATTTAGGGGAAAATATGGGAACATGTGGTAAACATGGCCATTTGAATAAGGAAAAGATGGGAAAATGAGGATCAACGATAATGTACTGTATGCAGTACCCTATTTTCAGACAAACTCATGCTTTTTGGGTCTCTTAAGCCATGGAAAATCCAAATTTATCGTCCCAAATTCGTCATTGTTGTAATGGGGAAACCAATGCTTTTGCTTTTAATGCTGATGTCCATTCATTGACTTTATCACCCTTCATGTGACCTGAATAAGTTGACGAACAGGAGACAGCCACATCGAACCATAAACCCAGGCACATTGAACGCATGATGAAGCACGCGCTGCAAGACAAGCTCAAGGCTCGAAGAGCCATGGAGCCAACCGGTACGCAAAGATAATTTAAATGGAAAAAGAACATATGATGCATCCACTAGCAACATAGATTTCCAAGTTCTTACTTGTTTGGTGCCAATGCTAATTAGCTTTACTGGGTCTAATCAAGAACAATGGAAGAAGTGACATCCAGTAAACAAATGTAAGCAACAGACATGAACAAGTATACTGGATATGCCAAGTATCACCAACAAGAATGGGAATGCAACAACGTACTAGTAACTGATTTGACCAGCAATTGTCTGAACATTTTCAATTTTTGGGAACTAAATCTAGCATGGAGATACATGAATTAATATAAATGTAATTAGATGTAATTAGAATTGATTATATATATTATATATATAGAGTATTACTAGTATATAGTAGAATGTGTTCATATGAGCAGTCAACTTAAACGCACGCAGTAATGATGTTTTAGGGGGGCAGTCACGCGTAACCACAGGGAGGAGTGTCCATTGTCATGTGCAAGGGGACTTCCTAGCAATCTGCAGCAGAGATATATGTCGCTTGTATCTGATGAATAGCAATGATGCTTCCAAATTACAAGAAAAGCAGCCGAGCAGATTGCTTTGGCGATTTTAAGTTCAAGACACAGAGTCTAATATAACAGTTTTGGCTCAATTGCTGTTTCAAACACCCCACGACTCATGGCTTCTCGTCCTCCCAAAGCTTCAGCGTTGAAAAAAAAACTGCTGCAGGTGGTACTCGTGATCAATGGCTTGGATCGTTTGATCATGGAGTTGAAGTTGCCTCCCACCGATGCCTATCACAAGCACCGCGGCCGAAGGGAGGAGGGGTTGAAAGGTGAGTAGAGAGGAGAGAGACAGGCATGGAGAGAAATCTTTGAGATGTTTTCCCAGGGAGGGTTGCTAACTATATAGTTTAATTTTTGAAGCTTCAGTATTACATAGTGATTTGCTCGGTTGTTGAAGGTATAAGAGTTCAGTCCAGAATGGTTGGGATGGGTCAGGCAAAGCATAGGAAAAAGCTGAGCACTGAATCACTTGGAGTTTGCTGCCCGAGCCATGACCCAGGCTTAGATATTGCATCGAGGACATCAACGAGACCATGGAGAAGTTGTACGACTCAGTGGCTGGATAAGAAAAACAGGGGAACCCTCGTAGCTATTCACAAAAGTAAGGTCTCAGCTTCATTGGTTCTAGCCCCATGAGTGTTCAATCCCATTTCCTCAGTGATTAAGCATCCCCCACAAACCATGGTTATTTGATTTCATTGAAACTTTTGAGCACAGTGGCAAAGCTCAAGATCTTGCTTCGAATCATGTCCTTTGGGTGCTTGGTTGGGCAACGGCTTGAAATAAAAGTGCACTTTTTCAGGTCCCAAGAAACGGGTCATTGTACAGATATCATCGAATTCTAAGCCAACCCTTAAACATCAACAACTCTGAGCCATATTGAGCCAGAAAAAGGCGGATCATGGATCCCATCCCCCTATAGTAAACACCCCCATTCTAAGGTCTGGAAGACGCATACTTTCCATACTAAACCATGATATATATGGCTGCTTACAGTAATATAAACGGAGGAAGGGATGAGTGTTTCATTGGATTGGTTGAAGGGAACATCTACAGGAAACCATGTTTTTTTGAAATATGGGGGTTTCCTGTAGATTTTCCCATGAAGCAATCCAATGATACTCTCATCAAGTTCCATAAAATCCCACAAATTTCCTTTAAATCCACCATATTTTTGAGGGTTAATGCACCAATGAGTGTTCTTGCTCAGTCCTTGCAGCAAGATCCATGTTGTCTTTCAGGTCGGTACAGAGGTGGACGACCGTGTCTACTTCTCCCCACTGAGGGGCAACGTTTGGGAGCTCAGCGACTGCCTGCCGCAACTTTCACAAGGGAAAGCATCCACTAATTACCCTCTGGGATATTAACATAGAACATGGCAGATAGGGATTGGAAGATTAGTTTCCTCTAAGAAATAGCTATTCTCAGGGTCTATGTTAATTTACCAGATGGTAAATGATTCTAAATGTAGATGATACATAAGGATAGATGAATGTAGATGATGCATTAAATTAGATCATTCAACGGTACCAGTACCTGGTACTTTCCAGGTTTCAACAGTTCTTATCCACTTTGGCTTTGATGGCAAAACCCTTTGTCATTCGCAAACTTTGCCACTTGTGATGATGGTATTACCCTTTGAGGTCTTGTTCAGCTCCGCCCAGTTTAGTGCCTTGGCTGCGTCGCTGTGTCGCTGCTGCCGCTGTTGAACAGTGGCTAACCCTGCTGATCGCCGAGGAATGATGTTCACCTTGGAGTCCTATGCAGCGATCTATGCAGAAACTCATGGTTTCAGTTTTGACCATCTCGTCTTCGCCAAGTGCCTTTGGGGCGACATGTACTTTGATGTAGCTTGGTGGCATGGGAAGGGCAAAAAAGTGAGGCAGCCCAGCGTATTATTTCATCAGGTGAGACCACACTAATTCATCATAGTCTCGGGAATCCAAACCAAACAGCCCATGAAAATTGGTTAAGATACGTTGAGGTCCATCCAAGTTTCTTGGTTTTGTTCATTGAAACACTTGGTCATGACCCAGGCAGATGCGAACAAGTTCACCAAGACGCCCCCAGATGCAGAGCAACCGCGCTCCTTCGTGCAGTGCCTCAGTGGCAAAATCGACTGAGTCTGCCAAAAGTTCACAGGACATGTTCAGGAGTAGGTCCAAGGAGCTTGTCTTTGTATACACATATGCCCCTGTTCTCCTTGAAATTTGGGGTCCTAGCGTTTGTAGAGCCAGGTTTGTGCTAGAGCCCATCTACAAAATCTTCGCGCACTGCTTGGGTGAAGAGAAGGAAGACTTGCAGCAGACGCTGGCCGAGGCGCAAGGGCTGTGGCAGGGGAAGAAATCCATGTGGTTTTTGTAGTTGGGATATGTTGGGATCAATCTCAGAAGTGTGGAGTTAATTCTTCACAAATTGGTAAGAATTGGAAGTTCAGCCGTTTGGATGTAAATCTATTTAAACAACCGTACGGATGTTTCTTGGAAAAAAAAACACCCCCCTGGCACTCAAACATAGGCTTTCTGGGGAATCCACCAATTAGTTCGATGATGTTCCCAATCGAAGTACCTGATCAAAGGGATTATGTACTGGGATTACCCATATTTATAGAGAATTTTTAATTGCCTTGTTTGATTGCCAAAGGATACTACCATGATTTAAAGCATCCGAACGACAACAACAGGAGATCCGTACTGTCTACTGAACTCTGGGGTTTCTGGGGATGATTGACTTGGTCACTTAGCTACAAGTGAATGGACATCCAGCAAGGCCAATTGTTACCCTCTGGTAAACTAACATAACTATGGGAAATCACCATTTTTTAATGGGAAAATCCATTATAAATGGCCATTTTCCATAGCTATGTTAGTTTACTGGAGGGTAATAGGGGTGATGATATGATGAGAATTCCAAGGAAACCGAAGAATGTGGACCACGCAATGCACATACGGACCGAACGTAAGCTTTTTTGGGTGGGAAAGAAACGGGGGGTGGACCGGGGCGGGGTATTTTGGAATATCCATGAGATGTGGACAAGTTGTGGACAGGATTGCATGTTGATTAAAAGAAAACGTGGACAGCACCTCAGAACGTTGAAGGGTTTCCCGGATAGCCCTTGTGTGTTTTCATTCGCTTCCACATCTTTGGCTCCCAAAGCCCAAGCACCTGTTTGATGGAAAATGTGCACCTCCCCATAATTGGCAAATAAACTTCTTCGGGGGTTCCTCGAATTGATTCCCCTTAGAAAACTATACCCAGCCACAGCCTCAGATGTGCCGGGCATTGCCTTTTTGTTGCTGGTGATGTTTCCCCTCCAGGTGGGAATTTATCTGCACAAGCGCGACTACGAATTGGACGCGCGGTCGCTGATCCGAAAGGTCTTCCAGCAGTACTTTGGCTCTGGCGGAGGCCACCAGGGGGGGCAGATGGTGACCATGGCCAGGTACCGAAGCCATTTAGGCCATGGGATGGCTATGGACTTAGTGCACTGGTTAGTAACATTTAGTAACCCCTTGTATACCTTCTTTTGAACTGGGTATATAGCGGAGTGTAACCCATTTACGCATGTTTGACGAAGTCCATGGCTCATCTAAGTGGAAGTCTTTGCCGCTAGCCATCCCATTTCAGGGGTACACTAATTTGAGTACATCTATTTGCCCTTCCAAATGGTTCGAGAAAGGCAATGAACGGCATTTGCGATACAGCTTGTAATTTCTGCTCAATACCTATAGTGTATCCTCACTGGTCACATCATCATATTTTATTCCCAACTTTGTGGGTTCTTGTCTCCTCTGTTCACCCCCAATTTTTCTTGTCGATTCCACATGCCACATACGGATGCAGGTTTGCCATCTTTCATCGACATGGCCCCTTGACTGCAGGGCTGAATTGAGCTGATGAAGCTGATGGTTGATTGCTCCACTGAAAAATGCACCATGAACATCCATGAACTAATTAGTAACCAATCAGCTTTCATGTTTGGGTATCTTTTGCATGTCAAGTAGGCAGACAGAATGATGGTCGTGTCGTGATGGTGTGTGTGTTGAGGGTAAGGGTACTTGGGTAACCCTCCTAGATTGTCAAGGGCTTCGAAATCATAATTAATTGGTCCTATTTCTGCAGCGTTTTTCATTGCATCGTATTTTGCTGTTTCTAAACATGAGAGACGCAATAATCTACCACTGCTTCTGTACATCCGTTTGTTTGATCAGTGAATGGAGCTGTTGCCAGCATCTATACTTAATGCACTTTCGGGGCCCAGCTGGGTCTTTGGAATCTGTTTTTTTGATTTGCTCTTTGGGCATTTGATGCATTTCCAGTTCCAGAAAGAATGGAAAAACCTGCGATCGTCCAAGGTGGTGAGGCACATCCCGACTCCTAAGGACGGCTGGGCAGACCCTTGGGGTGTCAGGTGAGATCTCACATGAACACCAAATGCCCAGATACTGCTGGTGGGTTTCAATTCTTTCGGGTGGTTATATATTGGGGATGGGTCAGTACCCTTTTCTTTTGGGATCAACATCTAGTTCTGTACATCAATTTTGCCAGCTATTTTCATGTTCACCAGGGATTTTCTGCGTTTTCTCCCATGTACAGATACTGTAACCAGGAAGTCAACGTTTCCGGACCTGGGAATTTCAGAGTTTGCGCTGACATCCTAATGTGGGGGTTTCCTTAAATGGAGGTACCCAAAAATGGATGGTTTATGAGGGAAAACCCTACTAAAATGGATGATTTAGGGGTACCCCCATTTTAGGAAACCTCCATATGATCTTATATGAAATGATTAACTATTTGGACGACCAACCAGACGACCGTACGCACAAATTGGATTGGGGAACACCGTTCAGAATCTATTCGGATCAGCTTGAGGATGTTCACCGCTGTACCACGGTCCAAACCCGTGGAATCCGAAAATCAGGGAATCCTCTTAAAGGATAAATGTAAGAGTGGGAAACCGCAGCATTGGAAATACTGCCCAGTTGTTGAACGTCTTAATGTGGTCAAATTTGCCACTCAGCTCTGAATTTTCTTTGGAAGAGACAAAGGTTGTGCAGGATATTGCGGGATGGTGTGCATGCCTTTTGACTTTGAGATATGCCACATATGCTTCCGAAGGCGAACTGGTTCTGGGTTTCAACGACTTATGATACTTACCAGTAGTACCGCACAAGGCGGTGGCGGAAGTTTCAAAAATGGTAAACCTATAGGAGAGGTTCGTTGCTGTGACTGATGGATGGCAGAGCGAACTCACTGATGGACCGACAAGTGGTTGGAGCGTCGGCCTATCTATCTGTCTATCTGCCTACCTAACTAACTGACTAACTAACGAACTGACTGACTGACTAAGTAACTAACTAACAAACTAGCTAAGAAACTAACTAACTGACTCACTGACTAACTGACAAACTGACAAACTGACTAACTGACTGACTGACTAACCGACTAACTGACCAACCGACTAACTGACTAACGGACTAACTGACTGACTGACTAACTGACTAACTGACTAACTGACTAACTGACTGACT
>BGPT01000192.1:270051-282614 GCA_003297045.1 Symbiodinium sp. clade C Y103
ATATAATATACTATATAATATACTATATAATATACTATATAATATACTATATAATATACTATATAATATACTATATAATATACTATATAATATATTATATAATATACTTTATAATATACTATATAATATACTATATAATATACTATATAATATACTATATAATATACTATATAATATACTCTATAATATACTATATAATATACTATATAATATACTATATAATATACTATAAGCTATATAATATACTATATAATATACATATGTTAATATATATATATATATACAGACACACATACAGTGAACACTCCCCTCAGTTTTCCCTGGAAATTACCACCCGTGCCGGCTGACCTCCAAAAAGACCGTGACGCACTGCCGCACGGGTCGCCCAAGGCACGTGTTGCTGGGCACGGGTGAGATCTACTTGGACTGCGTCCTGCATGATCTGCGAAGGTGCCTCTGCTCAAACATAGCTAGAGAAAAACACAACATCTATCTGGGTGAATCATCTAGAGATGGGTAAATCATGGACCGATACAACTCAAGAATATCTGCATTTACTTATCAAGATATGAACATGTACATTGAATACTGGATAAAGGTCGTAATGGAAGGTGGATCAGCACACCTTGCTTATCTATTGGGTTTCACGTCACTTGACTCATTCTCATGTTTTTTGTTCCTGGGAAGCCAGAACACCCATATCACATCTTCAGTCTAGAAACAATAATCATGGAGCGTGCTGTGCTTCAACAGTTGATGGAAGTGGCTTCAGCATACTTTGGGCGCCGGATTTCGCATCAATTACCCCTCCAGTAAATTCACATCGAGTCCGAAAATCGCCCAGCTTTGGCTGGAAACGAATCTTCCAAGCCCCAACTCATGGCAGGGTCTAGGTCAATTTACTGGTGAATCGTCCTGATGGGATTCATCGGCCTTCAGCCAGCGACCAGCCAACAGTCAGAAAAATGACACTTTCCCAGGAAAATCCCAGTTTTTAGCCTCTGGTAAACTCACAGTTTGCTATTGAAAATTGCCATTTATAGTGGATTTTCCCATTAAAAACGGTGATTTTCCATAGTTATGTTAGTTTACCAGAGGGTATGTGTGACACGTTTGATATATGTTTGATATTTCCGACGAGGATTTCACCCAAACCCTTCTGACAAGCCGCGTCCGCATCTCCAAGTCGCTCAAGTTGCAGGCTCTATGGTGACTTGGAGATCAAAGTTGCGGATCCTGTGGTGGAGTTCTGCGAAACTGTGGTGGATCCTGGGCTATGACGAGGGCCGAGAAATGGATGATGGGAAAATGGTAACCGCAACCAAGAAATATGGAGGTTCAAACGTGTCAAAACCATATAGTTTCCCTGTAGCTAGAAACTTGGGGAGATCTAAGCAGTGGATTGTGGCTAGACCATTGATCTAACTTGGATCTGGCGAATTTCCGTAGAGATTCTGACTTTTTCTATCCCGACGTGGAGTGATTGACCCCCAAACAGTGAGTACTGAACACACAAAGCGACTTTGGGTCAAACATGGAGCAAAAAATAAGAGATGGGTTTGGCCATGTTAAGCGCCCATCAAATTTGAAACATAGAACACTTTAAGGCATTTGATATAAACATTAAGTTGAATCTTGAGTGACAAACAATCCACTTCAAGTGATCCTTGCTATTAATTATTTATGCATATGTTTCTCCTTGAGTCAATGATCATCCAGCGTTCAGCTCGTGGTTTAGGTAGTGGTTGGAATGCTAGAAGTTCCTCATGAAATTTAATCGGACGAACTGTGATGAACTTAATCTTAATTGTACCCTTACGCAGATATGGATATGACATGGTATGACCAACATTGGGCACAAATTTGGTCTTTATCTTTGTTGAATACATCAGACAATATCAGACATACTTGGATCATCTTAGATCATGTTGATATCTAATGATCTCAAAATAAAGACCGTAAACGTCCCATTTGCGCATGCTGCCGTCCCAAGGAGACTAGCTCCCTGAAGTGTTTCGCGGAGACACCCAACAAGAAGAACAAGTGCCTTGGAACAACAACTATCCAGTCTAATCCAGTGGGGGAAGCTAAGGCAGCTGGAGATGTATTCCGTATTATATGAATGGGGAGCGGCTTGGAGCTACGAATTGAGTTTCCCAACCAGATTGAAGTTGTTGAATGGTAGGCAGATGAGTCGGAAAAGACTATGAGAGAAGCAGCAACAAAGGGAGACATGCTATAAATTTGCTTAGCTAGATGTTTCGTGCTGGGCCGATATCCGACATCCCCAAACACATTTGGTATGTACAGGGGCTATGGGCCGCAGTTTCTGAATACGGATCCTGACTTCAGTGATCATCAGTGGCAATGCTCCTGTTTTTAGGGCATCCTGTTTTGATCCATCATTGTACTTCTGAGGATGCAATAGCTGCAATAGCACAAGGAACTACAAAGCTGAATTTGGGTATGACCATCATCGAGTTTTCCATGCACGAAGTGTTGCATGCGCATTGCCTCGCCCAAAAGCAACATGTAAGACAGAGACCCCAACATTGGCGGATTTTGCTCAATCTATAGCAAGAAAATCGTCCACTGTGGGTACCAAAAGAAACATCCCTATTCATCCCTGTTCTAACATGACGCATACGTGCCAAAATTTGGATTATATACCAATATTGGGTGATGATCATCAATTCACTCATAGGGATTTATATATATATATAATTATACACCTAATTGTAAGGATCCCCATTATTGGAGGGATGAACCCCAACTGTTAATCCCACATAACTTGACCATGTCATGTATCATTGGATCTGAGATTCTTAAAGTTTCTGTGGGATTCATGCTGCCTCCAGCCTTGTGATTCCAGGATCTATATGGTCGCAGAGCCTCTGGAAAAGGGTCTGGGTGAAGATATCGAGAAGGGGAAGGTTGGACAGTGGGAGCAGACAGTTTGGCGGCTTCAAGAGGGATGCCCAACATGTTCGGCTATCCCCAATATGGGTTTGTCTGAAAATGTGGCACCCCAAAATCCAGTCATTAATCATGTTTTTTCCATATGTTTCGCATATTTTCCCTAGTAAAATGCCATTTTGAGGGGTACTAGTATACGAGAATACCAGAATACCCCCTTGTTCGGTCACCCATCAGAGGCCATCCTTAAACAGTTTATCAAGTGAAGAAAGCATCCAAGTAAGTGCGGCTCCTCCCACTATTTGAGGTCATAGCTGTTGCGGTAGGGGAGAGAATGGCGCTCCTGGAAAGAACTGGAACTGTAAGACTGGGGGGGTAAGCAAAGGCAGAATCTCAACAGCCAAACAAGCCAGTGGACTTGGCTCCTTTTCAAGATTCGGGTGGTTTAATCTTGAACAGTCAATGTTCCAATTTGATCCAATGGGTTTAGTTTACAGGGAAACTATCAGTCATAGTATCAGGCTATATCAGACTCATTTTTTCTTTCGAAGTTTAAGCTTCAGACGCCTCTTCCATTGAATGTTCAGTCGCACACTTGTCGATGCCAGGGATGTTTGTTGACATCTCACACTTCATAGGCTTGTTCCAAGAATGAATTGATACAGTCAGTTCAGTACTGATTTGTCCTTCGTCAAATCGGAATCACCGTACTCATCTGCTACTGTATAATATATGGTAGTTGGATAAATACAAAGCCTCACAAATTGGCTATGTTAGCTGGAAAAAGACATGGACGCTGGGGATCCTATGTTCGTGGCCAAATATGCGTTGAGCCAAAATTGCCTGACATCCGCGTTGTTCAAATTAGATCTCCGTGGATATGATGCGGAAAAGAAGAATGTGGACATTTTCGATGAAAACTGGGTTCCCTACTCTAGAAGAAATGCCACGTTTTGTTGGCTTCTCAATTCTCGACCCATCCCTATTGGGGCAGACGGTTTGTAAGGCTTCTGGAACATTGGAACCTGGCGGTTTTCAAACTCAACCCTTGGCAGGTGAGCGTCGAATGGGAGAAGCGACGCATGAGTGATTTCTTCACCAAGAACTACGACTGGGACCGGATGGGATACCGTCGGTCGCGTGGCCATGGCCTGGTCCTGATAGGTTTAGATCAAGAGGTGAAGAAACGTGCGGGGATGAAACATTTCTCAGGTTGAAGCGAATAGGAACATGTTACCTACTTTCATGGGGGATCAGCTTTCACATTCGCGATGGTTAAAATTTGGGTCAAGACAACCCGGCAGTAGAATTAGTATACATAGTGGAAGTAACTCTGCCTTGAAAATCTATTGGCATAGAGGCAACATGAGGCAGCTCTGAGTTGAGAGACCGTGTTTGTGGGACTTCACATTCCCCAGGTCCTTGGTGTCCAATAGGACGATTCCAGTGTATCCACTGATGGGTTCAGCAAGTGTTCAGTCGTCTGATTTTGAGTCACGTAGTAGCTAATGTCAAGCCCAGACTTCTCACCAAAAAGGCCCAAGGCTCATTTTTTGGAGGTCGCACATTTTAGTAGCAGAGGACATCACTACTCCAATGCCCCATTCATATTAGTTGCAGCCCCTATGGTTCCAGCCCGCAAACATGTTGGATCGCAGGATCTATTGGCTTCCCGATCCATTTGGGCCTTCGGCCCTGAGGCTCCCATGTAGCTATTGAACATGGCCCATTTATAGATGATTAAGCTATGAAAAATGATGGTGTTCAATAGCTATGTTGAATTACCAAAGGGGTAAGTTGGATTTTATTTTTCCATTGTCTTGGGGTTGTTACAAGCCATTCATTGAGAAATGGTCATAGCACCGTTATAATTAAAGGGCTGATATTGGGAATGATAGTGGCTAAGGACTTCCAGATTCATGGTTGGATGACCGTAACCGCATGCCATGTTTTGACTATGGCGCGTATGGAACAATATGGGGGTTACTGATGTTGGGAAAAATCATGGGATATACCGAACAACAATGTTGGCAATACCCATGATTGTGGGTACAATAGGATTATTTTACACGTAGATTTTCTTCGGGAGTAAACAGCAATCGGGGTATAATGGGTATATATAGAAATATCATATTATGATGAACTATGTCATAGCCCCACGAACCAAAGGGTGTATAGTCTTGTGAATGTGATCATGCAGGAATGGGGACATGCAGGCTAATTGTATGAATGGTGGATTGACGCTATACATTTATATACAGTAATACATACAAATGTAATTGGGATTTTGTAACCATGACCAGCAACAAACCAGTTGGCGATCATTTTACATATGACTAATCTCAAACGGAGATTCGGTAGCTAAACGGGGGTCAGTCGTAAAAGTGGAGACGAGACCGTTGGATCCGCGCAGGTCAATGGACCCAACATCCTTTTGGATGACAGCTTGCCAACAGAGGTGCGGATGGATGACTTAGGTTGAACTGCAACTCCGAAGGGTTCCGAAAAGACAGGACCGCTCGGATGACGGGACGACAGGTGAACAAGAGCCTGTTGGCACAAAGCAAAGACAGCAGGGGAGCGCAGGGGCGGATGTATGTCATGGCTCCACCTTTCTGAATGGCGGGTTTGTGTCCCTGTTTCATGTCAAAGACTGCAATTCACTTGTACTTCGAGTAAGATCATGTTAGATGAAAGAGTAGCTACTTAGTCCATTTTTTGAGGTGATGTCCTGTGTCATTTTGTGAAAACCCTCAACTCTGGCACATCAACATGGAGCTGAGGTCTCATCCAGGGCTTCCAGTGGGCAACCAAGGAAGGACCATTGTGTGATGTGCCGACCTCAGCGATGTTTGGGATTGTGTTTCCGTTTTGTCATGGGGGTACCTCCAAATCATCCAAGGAAAATGGATGACCATTTTAATTAGTATTGAAATTGAAACAACCATGATGACTTGGGGACCTCCCCATTTTCAGAAAGCCCCATGTGACTGTTGGAGAAAGATATGAAAGGAAGAGGGAGGCTTGGTGAATATGCCACTTTTAGTCCATGAGTCCATGAAGTGTGGTGAATAAGAATCAACCAATATTTTGATGAGAAATAAGCATCGGTACCGAGGATATCCGAAGATTGGATTTTTCTCGAGGGAAGGTGGATATACAATATAGATGTAACCAACACAAATGCATGATTTAGTTGCTGAATGGCCGAATCAGTTCTACTTGAGGAGCGGGGCATGTGGTTAGGGTTGGATTGTTCGAAGCTAGGTTGAGTTCATCATGGTACATTATAGTACCCTTTTGGTAATCAAGCATTATTTGCTGCAAAGTTCAATGATTTCTTATTGCTGCATGGCCATATCCGGATCGCGCATTTTCCAGTGGCCCGCCATGTTCCCAGGAGAAAATCCGCAGCTGCAAATTCAAGATCCTCAATGCTCAGCTTGCAGAGGATGTGGTCTTGCGGGGCGGAGGCGCAGCTGGGTGATGACCGGGGACGACCGTCATGTCTGTCATATGATGATGACGATGATGATGATGATGATGATGATGATGATGATGATGATGATGATGTTGATGATGATGATGATGATGTTGATGATGCTGTTGTTGTTTCTTATTGTTGTTTCTGTTGATTCTGTTGATTCTGCTGTTGTCGATGATGATGGTTGTGGTGATGGTGTTTAGCCCATGGATCCTTTGGCATTTCAGACGTCCGTCCTTGGTTCGAGGTCAGATCATTCCTACTGCTCGCCGTGCGGGGAGACCTAAGGATGTCTTTTTTGACACTGTTGGCCCATGGGAAAAAGATAGATAAACGACAAACCAGAGTGGGTTCCAACCGGAACAAGGTTCTTTTATAAGGGCATATGATATTAGACTATAGACTTAAACAAAAAAAAACTGTTGGATTTGCTATCTTCAAAACATTTGGAGTCACTTTGTCACGTTGGGCTGCAAGACCTGGGGACACCCTATATATTGGGATGGTGAGTGGAAAAATGGCAAGACACGCATAAGAGCTTCAGAATTGTGACTACTAAAATAAGAACACACAATAGATTCATTCTCTTTGGACAGCTCAGCTTGACCAGACAGAAAACCCCCTTCCTGGCCTGGAGCTGGAATAAATTCTCCGCCCTGAAGACTCCGCATGGCCTCCATGACCCGAATGTATACCTATATCATCCCATAAAAATGCTATGGCATCTACATTCATCTATATCTGTAGCTGCTATGTGTTTTCTACCTTTGAGACTTCAATACCTGGGAAGAGTATGCCCATTGCTCTTTTAGGGACTGATACCTCAAGCAATGATCAGTCAACGGGTGTAGTGATTTTTGGTTGATATTTTTGTGTTTGTTAGCTTGTACAATCATATGGCGATGTTTGATTTCCGAGCCAATGTTCTTGGTTGAAAGATTACCAACATATAAATACTACATATAGTATGATATTACCAGATCAAAGTTGTTGAAACACCCAGTGCTGTTGGATGTATGTCCATTACATCCTCATCATTTTCTAGGGGTTTTGTTGCCTTCAAATTACTAGTTTCTTGTAGACCGTGTTTCATGATGTTTGATTGTCAAATAGACATGTTATACATGTAATGTATTGTAATGTTATATTAGTTATACATATTCTATACATCTAATATTTACCAATATACTGGTTATTTCCACTATCACAACTATTCCGCCTTCTGACATGTAGCTGGTTGTAGCCGGTTGAGCTTCTGAGGTCGCCTATTCCGCCTTCCTTCTGGCAACTCCTCGCTTGATGGAGCCTGTGATGTCGGAGATCCCAAAACGCTTCGGTACTGGGGAGGAACTGCTTGGATTTGGGGAGCAAAACAAGATGTACCTGGTATGTACCTAAACCATCCTAGACCCGCCAAGTGCTTCAGATTGTCTTCTTCATGCCTTCTGTGACAAAGATTTTTGTGAACAGATTGAGCATTGGTTGGTATAGACGAATCAGACTGACAGGGGCAATTTTTCCACTTTTCAATGGGGCCATGATCGGCCATCATCAACATAGACACCAGCATGATATACAGTTATATATATATATATATACACATAATTGATTAATGTGGTAGACACAAATACTATATCCAATTTCAGAATACGGCATGTAGTTGTAGCCACATTACTCTTGGGGGTGAGAACGATGTCCCACTTTAGAGATAATCACATGCCAAGCTTAGACTGGACAAAGGCGACACCTAGGTTTGGTGAGATATTATGTGAGTGGGCGATGTAGCCCAAATATGCCCAAATCATCAAATCATCAAATCATATCAAATCATATCAATTCATATCAGATCATGTCAGATCACCCATTTCGTTCACCTGCTTTTCTTGGATGTCAGATACAGTCCTGGATTGTTTCTGGGTCAAATCATGTCAAATGCTTATTCTTGTTGGTCCAGTCGAAATGTATCTCGGGTCAAAATCAAAAATTGTGGTTGTCAATTTATTACTATTTCAATTAGTTTGGATGTTTGGTGATGTTGTTCATGATATGTGTTTTTATTGGTAAGATATGGTAAGATCGCAATTTGGCTTCTGAAATCTCCATCTATTTTGTGCTAAACTGTTAAAGATATGATTTTCTTTGTGATGAAAGTGTTTGTTGTTTTTTTTGAGCGGGCAAATATTTTCCAGCGACCTCACCGCGCCCCACAAGTTATATCCTTAGGGAGATGATTCCCTTCTGGAGGCGCACGAGGAATTCCACCACAACATAATTAGACCCTTGAAGCTTGCGAGAGACCATGGACTTCTAGATTCATCTAGATTCTAGATGTCCAGATCTGGTCTAAAATCCGATTAATATTGAACATGGGGAAACAGAACTTCCCAAGATCAAACACCTTCCATTGCCGCTGTGGCCATTCGGGTTCGAAGGGAGGCGCACGAATCGACAAGGCGTCCCCCTCTTGAAATTTCAACCGACTGATGGCAGAGGGATCGAATGGATCGAGCAGTTCAGATGGATCTGAAGCACCAGTGACGTTTAGTTCGTTGGCCGGATACAGACGATTATCTTGCAATCAGTGGCGCAGCTCACGTTTGCATACCACAATTTTAGTCACTGCACCACTATGAAATACTATGTACCTCTTTGAAGTGTTCACTGGAAAGTGTACTAATTATTTGGGGAGCAGGAATTTATGGTATTTTGATCACTTTACAGCTATTTATGCCACTTTGAAAGGCATTGATGCTCCGTTTATTGAACCAAGTTGCAAAGTTGCTGCTTTTTGGCGCAAAACCATCAGAGTGACAAGAAAACACCCACTGGCTCAAAGTATACTGAAATTATAACAAATTATAGAAGACTTCCGCGTTCCAGCTACGCATTCTACATCAATTTACAATAATTTACCCGTTTCTTTGATACTCGATGGTAGTCGTTTGATGACTTTGATTCACCAAGTGCGGGCGACCCGAAATCATTGGGTTTGTCGAGCGACCCACGTGAGGTGTCTCTTCTTCACTACTCCGTTTGGCTGCAAAAAAGGCGATTATTGTGCCTTTTGCCATCACATTGTGCCGAAGGGGGACAAGGTTCGTCCGCTCAAGAATCATCGTGCTGCAGTGCGCAATCGCGTCTTCGAACTGCTGCAGCAGTTGGACGTGGAAAAGCAAGAACCGCAGGACACAAAGTGTTTCAATTGGTGCTAAAAACTGTGGAGTTAATTTATTTCATGATATTTCCCATGATTATTGATGCGATGAAATGTGCATGTGTACATATCGTATATCTATCAATATATATATAGGTAAATTATAGCGACCTCACTGGAATGATGGTTAGTTAGTAAGGGGGATCATCCTCAAATGGCCTTATTTCAGGAGGCGTGTTGACATTTAGCCTCGTGCTATCGTGCATGTTTCTCCTTTTTTTCGCAGGTTTTATGTGTTTGTTTTTTCAGTACTATGTTGCGCCCATTTTTGATTTGTATATATGGGGTGTAGGGTGGGGTGGGGTGGGATGTTAACGTTAGTTGAAGTTGCTTCCAATGTTGATGCTACGGTGATGATATTTGGATGTCGAGGATTTGGGATTGATTTGATACCTTGAAGCTGTGAGGGTGTTGAGGATGTGGGGATGGTAAATTTTGATATCATACGGTGAGGATGTTAGGATGTTGAGGATTCGGGAATGATACGATACGTTGATGATGTTCGGATGCTGAGGATTTGGGAATGATATGATACGTTGATGATGTTAGGATGATATGATACATTGATGATGTTAGGATGATATGCAACGTACACGTATTCATACGTGTGGCGCTACCACTTGGGCAGTTACATACGCCAATTTGCTTGTGGAGGTTGCCAATTTGGCATAAGAACATTTTTGCAACGATCAAAAGACGCTATGAAGGGCTTGAAGCAGAACTCGCCATCACTTCTCAAATTGTGTGATTTTCTGCCTGTAGCGATAGGGGGCCTTGTGTAGCGATACCTCTTTTCAGATTGTTGTTTATGATTGAACTATTCCACTGTACGTACAGTAACCTTTTCTGGTTTAAAAAAGAACTACCCACAAATTCCTTTGTTCCAGGGATAGAACTGTAACTGGCACCTTGCAAGAATCTTATTATTGTAGGCATACCCCTGAGATATCATATTTTCCAGGTCTCCGTAGCGATGCCCGCAGCGATGCCCCTCGATACCGGAAGAACTAGGCAGTCCCGCATATCATCACATCAGACATCTTCAGGGAAGCCATGTATACAATTCAATTAGTTTTTTTTTCCTGCTTTTCAATCCTTTCCCCTTTTCCCTTTCCTCTTCCCTTCTTCCTCTCCTCTTCCTCTTCCTCTCTTCTTCCTCTTAATTTCTCCCCTTTACTCTTCCCCTCCTCTTCCTCTTCCTCTCCTCTTCCTCTCTTCTTCCTTTTCCTCTCTTCCCTTTCCTCTATTCCCTTTTCTTTTCCTTTCCTCTTCCTGTCTTCTTCCTTTCCCCTTTTCCATCCTTTTCCGTTTTTTCTCTTCCCTTCCTCTCTTTCCGCAGCTCGTACACGCCTTCGCCAATCTCACTTCAATAGTCAATGCGCAAAAAGGTGCTGGGACTGTGTGTAGCGACAGGGGGCCTTGTGAAGCGATACCATGACCTCACCACAAGTCATATAAAGATGAGGTGAAAAAAACGAGGCGTAGGCGCAGCTTCGCCGGCGGCCTGATTTGGAAACCCCAGTGGAATAGCGAGACAATGACCATTTTACCCCAAGGCTAAATGCCAGCAGGTGACCTTATTTCAGGTCATACTTGTGTAGGGGAATACATTGAAATACTACAATTTCCCCAGATATATACATGAGGGCCGTTCAAAAACCCCGTCAATTTCATTAAGTCTATGTCCAAGATTGCTTAAAGAAACCTTGGGTCAAGTATGTGAAAACATGAGGGTCGCGCNAAACAGGTCTGAAACAGTCAAAACGTCTATTTTCCTTGCCCTAGCTCAGCTACTACTATTACTACTGCTACCACTGCTGCTGCTACTCCTATTACTCCTCCTACTACTGCTACTGCTACTGCTTTTGCTACTGCTACTGCTTTTGCTACTGCTACTGCTGCTGCTACTGCTANACTCCTATTACTCCTCCTACTACTGCTACTGCTACTGCTTTTGCTACTGCTACTGCTTTTGCTACTGCTACTGCTGCTGCTACTGCTACTGCTACTACTACTACTTCTACTACTACTACTACTACTACTACCACCACCACCACCACCACCAGTACTACCGCTACTACTGCTCCCGCTACTACTACTAGAACGACGACAAATACTACTACTGCTAGCCAACGCAATGGTACCATTTTGATTAGCGCTGTATCAGTGATAATGATAGCAAAACCGAGTC
The DNA here is from genome assembly GCA_003297045.1 of Symbiodinium sp. clade C Y103. Classification (NCBI taxonomy): domain Eukaryota; class Dinophyceae; order Suessiales; family Symbiodiniaceae; genus Cladocopium; species Cladocopium sp. clade C. Next base: position 281,857 of record BGPT01000192.1, read on the forward strand.
TGAAACAGTCTGAAACAGCTCTGAAACGGTCAAAACTAACGTATATTTTCCGTGCCCTAGCTCAGCTACTATTATTTTTACTGCTACTACCACTACTATTATTATTATTACTACTGCTACTACTACTACTATTATTACTACTAGTACTAGTACTACTGCTAGTACTACTACTTTTACTACTACTACTACTACCACTACTACTACTATAACTACTACTACTACTACTACTTCTACTACTACTACTACTACTACTACTACTACTAGTACTAGTACTAGTACAAGTACAACTACTACTAGTACTACTACTACTAGTACTATCTCTTCCGCTAGCTTAGATTACGAAAGCCTGCCGGTAGGCATAGGCTGAAGTGATGTTTGCGAACGAAGTGAGATAAGGGGGTCTGGGGGTGAGATCGGGCCTAAAGGATGCAAAACGGCGCAAATAGGTGGTGAACTGCGTGTCCAGGAGGAGCATTTTGCAGGGCGATGTACCAGGTAGCAATTTGGTGACGGTGGGTCTTCGATTCCCCCCTGGTCCGTATTTTGAGGGGTGTTAAGCGTTAGCAAAAGCAGAAAGTATAGAGTTTTTGGATCGGATGCGGATAACCCCGCATGTCAATGGATTGTGTGAAAAAGGTGTGTGTGTGTGACAAAGCTGTGTGTGAAACAGATGTGACAAAGCTGTGTGTGAATGAGTTGTATGTGACAAAGTGATATGTGACAAAGTGATGTGTGACAAAGTTGTGTGTGACAAAGCT